>JAMYIC010000209.1:0-12040 GCA_024112705.1 Microcera coccophila | reverse complement strand
ACGACTGCGTTTTGCGCTCACGCGGCGGCGCTTTGTCGATTTTGGGATCGACGGGTAGATTCTTTTGCGGCTCCATGATGGAAAAAAAAAAATAAAGTAAAACAAAAGCTGTAATAGAGTTGCCGACAAGCTTTTTTGAAGCTTAGATGGCCAAGTATTGGGCCCCTGGTTACTTGTTCGGCCGTGTGTGTGTGTCGCTGTGCCACTTGCGGGGAAAACGTCCGCCGCCCAGTCGCCCTATCGAGATGATGTGTGGAGCAGAGGGAATGTCAATGTGGAGCTGTAATAAGGATAAGGGTAGAGTGCCCGTAGATGGATCTCGTATAAAGGAACAAGAAACAAGAAACAAGAAACAAGAAATATCTGCTTATAATGCACGGGGCGTTTGTGCTGGTAGTCTACCGCTGGAAAGCCCGCGAGAACGTGTCGACCCAAAAGCGTCGGGTCGAGGTTACGGACAGAATGGCTCCCGCAGCATTTTAATACCCCCCGGAACCGTACTCGGCAATCCCGTGTTTTTTGCTCCTGGCTATCCCGTCCCCATGAGGCCGTGATTACCATTACACAAGCGTACACACGAAGAGAGGGGCTAAGGCTGTCCCCTCCCCCTTCCCCCTTGTCTAGCATCATCATCATCATCATCATCATCATCCGGTGGACTCGACGACGACGACGACTCGAGGCTCCCTTGCATCGAGTGGACGGCCCGAGTGTTCCTCTTCCTCCTCTTGATTCCCTTCCGGGCCTTCTTGGCACCCCGACATCCTGGTCCTTGACCCGAAACGCATTCCTACCCGGAAGCTTACGACGCTCGGCCCCCAAATCCGTCCAAGGGCGGCCGCAGATCAAAAGTGGACTCTGTAGTCTGTACGAGATATTCGGATCGATCCCGCAAGGAGCCTCCGCGGACCATGGTAGGACTCCGTTGGCAAGGCCGCCCGCAGAGACAGACAGTAGCCCAAAAGTCCGTTGGCGTCTTTTTGTCATTTCCCTTGACCTTGACCTTCACCTTCGTCTATCGTGACATCATTCGTCTCGCTCCTTAACTAAGCGGAATTTCGGTATTAAACACCATCCCTCTATTTCCGTATAGCCGTCTGAGGGCGGAGGCCTGAGATAAGCTGTCCGACCTTGAACTACTACCACCGCATTCTGGACATGGACAAATTGACATCTTGCAGCGCATGTAACGACCCGTAAAAAAACCTACACCGATTGTCTCATATCAGCCAAATTCTATAAATTTAGGATACTCTCCTGCGATGTTGATCACCTCGTATGTCACTCAACCAAGTATGCACTGCAGGTGCTGCATGCGTGCGTTTCATCAGCAGCACACACTGGCCTGGATGCTGCATAATCTCCCTCTCCCCACCAACACGTTGCTATATTTAGGTGTTTCTATGAGGCCAGCTATGTTTCATCTCCGATCAGATTCATTGAAACATGCACAGAGACTTCACAGCCTGGTATTGTACCTGCAGCAGTCAGGGCACTTAATTTGGGAGTGTCCAATCATCAGAGATGCGCCAACAACCGAAACCCTAATCAACACGCCTTCCAGGGCTAATCTTGTTGGGGTTTTGTATTTGTGGACCAGGGTAGATGCCACTACTGCGGTTTCCTTCTCAACGGGCAATTCGAGTCCTAAGAAACTGTATAGAGTTCCAGGGTTTATGCTGCTGCCTCAGAGAAGTGCAGAAGTCGACTTGTTCTGCTATGAGAGGTGTACTGACGTGGATACTCCATCGCCTCGATGTTGTTTTAAGCATTTAAGCGAAATGTCAGATTGATAACCATGTCGCCGAATCACTCTCGGCTCCAATCAAACGCTGCAAACCCCTTATCATCTAAACCGGCTAGATATCGTATGTCAGGCACGGGCCGCTGTGCCCTTGAGGACGCGATGCAGCTGTCTGACGGAATTAGTTCCGCAAAGCGAGATCTTGATCCTGGGCTCGTATAAAGACAACGAAAGAAGCGTCAGCAGAGCCCTACTGTTCCAGCATTCTCGCCGAAGTGGGCGGTAGACCTCGCGTCACCGACTCAAAGATATGTCCTCGTCGTCGCAGGAGCTTTATTTGCCAGCCATGATGAAAGTCTCATCTTGATGAGTGGAGGTTGGCCAAGTGAAGACAGCAACAGAAATAATGTCATCTGACGGCACAAATCCCAGTAACGTTAAATCTGACACGCAGTGCCCCACAAGTTCATTGTAGCTTATGTACGAGATGTTTCTAGCGGTTGGTGTGTTGGCATCTCATTGAAGGAGAGTGATGCGTGTGGTATATCGTGATGTCAGTCACGATGTAGGTATCGTCTTCATGTGTGTAAAAAGGATGATGAAGCAAAGCTGCAGGAAGTTGAAGGACACGTAGTAGGCGGCAGCTTCCAGGTTTACTTCTGCTAATGGGAGCCCAATGTTGCTTCACTACCACAATCACTAGCCACAATTCTAAAATACCTAATAGCAATTAGATATTTTTACTATCTCATTACTCACCAGATAAAGCTATATAGGGGGCAGCTCTCTAGAGCTCGAGCCGAAGGCGAGGAGTGCCCCCGGCAGGGCCGCCGGAGGCAAAAGAGACCCTCTAGCTATGCGTTCCCAAAGGACAAGGATCTCAGTCGTTGGCATAGGACCTAGTTATTACTATCTATTAGTCTGTGAGGGCGTTATGTGCCCTCACAGGGCCAGTCACTGACACGCTCAGGCCACAGAGACCATCCGGGTCCCTGTGATGACTTCACGTATCGGAGAGACTTGGTCAACAATAGCAGTTAATTTAACATCCCAATTTATGTACAAAAATAGTCCGAGAGGCCTGGTATCGACTAATTATACCGGCTCTGCATCAGGTGCGTTGGGAATTCCCAGCGCGAAATAACTGAGCTTTCCGAGAGGGATGCTTATTCCATGGATAACCTAACCCACGTCAGCAAAGGGCCTTGATATGAGCAGCGTAGACTTACCACGCTGGACACGACGAGGAACCAAACCACAACCTCGATCGCCTCGCCCAAATTCGCCACATCACTCCTGGGCACGCCATTCTCGTCGCTCAAGTAGTCCCTTATAAACTCCAGGCTCACAAAGAGATAAAAGACGGCAGACACGCCGATGGGACCGAAGAAGCCCACGAAAATACCTTGCTGGGGTTTTTTAATCTGTGGAATCCATTTGTGCATGGCGAAGACCCATGGGAGCCGCCTGAAGGCCAGGACGAGAAGTCCGAGGACGACGAGGCGCCAGGTGGAGATGACGGAACTGTAGCGAAACTGGTCCCAAGGCAGGTAGGCGCCGTACCACAGGAAGACGGTGACGTTTAAGAGCATGTCGATGGTGGGCTGCAAGGAGTCGTCTTTCGTTTCCAGACGGAACCAATCATCCCAGGTAAAGGTATTCCCGGCGATGAAACAAGCCAGGACATCGTCGGTTCCAATCAACCCACACGTACCCAGAATAAACAGCGCAAGGGAGATGGCAAACACGAGAAAGCTTTCGCGATCGACCCAGTTGCGTTCTTCCGCCCAGTGAAGCAGTTCCTTGCCGACCCAACCCACCACTGCGCCGTACAGGACGCTGAGCAAGATGGTATACCCCCAAGTGAACGTGAGCCAAAGCCCCATGGCATCGGCAACGCCATCCGACGTAACGCCAGAGCCCACGAATTTGATGAGGTACAAGGCGAAGAAGAGAAACGGGTAGCCCAGCCCATCGTTGGCCCCGGACTCGGCGATGATGAGGTTCTGGAGGTCGGTCGGGATGTTTTGATCCGCAAACTTGCCCTTGACGATGACGGCCGAAAGCACGGGATCCGTGGGCGTCACGCAGGCACCGATGGCGAGGGCGTGCAGAAAGCTTGGAGGTCGAGCTAATCCCCAGACGACGAGGCTCGTGGCGAGCCACATGCAGGTCATCCCGGGGCCGACCAGGAGGAGAAGGGGCTTCCACTGTTGTCGCAGGTATTTGCTGGGGAGTTGCACGCCGGCCAAGACGAGCTGGATGCTCAACACCAGTCGGGAGAAGTTGAGAGTGACGGCGTTCAGGTTCTCGTTGCACTCCGCCCCGGAGAGCTCCTCCACCTCGCACTGAGCATAGTCGGTTGGTCGGATGAAGTTGGCGCCATGGGGTCCGAACACTACACCGATCAAGAGGGCTATCACTGAACGGGAATTTGTTAGAGTTGAGACATCTTGCCAATTTTTTTTTTATTTTTTTATTTTTTTATTTTTTAATTTTTTTGATAGAAAGGCCGGGCGCGTGATATGAGAGATGGAGAGGGCAAAACTCACATGCTTCGGAGAGGTAAAAGTTCTCCTTCAGGAGATATGACACTAAGCCAAACAGCGAAATAAACCCACCAAGGAATGAGACGATGATGTTGAAGTTGGAGGGCTGAAGCGGGATAGCCCAGATATTGTTCCCCATCCCGACCGATCAAATATGAATAAGAGTGAGTAGAAAACGTCTCACTTTTGGGTCCGGAGAAGGGGAGAGAGTCTCAAAATACAGCACGCGAGGATGTGGTGATGGAGGCCATGACGTAAGCGTAGTTTGGGCACGAGATCGTCCCTTAGCCGAGCTTATCGCCATTTCTCTCGACGTTCCCGCCAAAATCAGCAGTCCCCACATCACTGGACCCATTCGTATCCCATCACATGAATGAATCCTCTCGTTACCCCGTTGGACGGCGGTGAAAATGCCCCGTGGTCAGCGGTCGATGATAGATGGACATGTGGTCTAGTAGCCCAGGCGGCGAACACTAGCTTGACCGCTCGCCGGGATAACGGCATTAGTTCATGCACAAAACGCCACGGCTGCCGGTTTAGGTATTCTTCTAGAAGGGATTCTTGAGGGATTTTGTAGATGGGACTACCCTTGATGGGATGGGGGGATCCCGCCGGGCAAGGTAAGGCGGAATGGTGCGGAATCTGACAGTTGTCATCCTCTAGTTAATACCGCATGGCTTTACCTACTATCATCTCATTGGAGAAGAGAAGAGCACTCGATCTGCCGAGTCGAATATAGTAGAGAAGGAGACAGAAACAATGAAATAGAACCATGCTTGATGAGCACCAAGTTCAGCAGTCCAGCGCAAACTCCCCAGATCCCCACCCTACCCTCAAGTCCACGACGGGTCTATCTGTTCTATGTCGACCCAGACGCATAGAATATCACAATATCGAACCTCTTCCTTCTTAACGAATCTCGTCATATCCCATCAACCCCAACTTTTTATCAATCAACGCGAGGTGACGGCATCGGTTCTTCCCCGCACTTTGACAATCCAGCCGGCCAAGAATCCCCCGCTCACCACAGCCCCGACCGTCTCGTACTCTTTTCCCGATGCAGTATCGCTGAAGTTTATCCACGTAACGTTCTTTGTTGACTGGCCTGGCCGTTGATCGGCGAGGGGGGGCATTTTCCTGTTTGGCCTCTAGTTTGCCCAGAAGGGCCGACCTCATTGATGATGTCGTCAGGTTGATGGGGTATAACTTGGTGATGATTTCACCTCTCAAACAACTTTAAGCTGTCCTCGGTCTCGACCAATGCCATTGACAATCGTTCGAGATGTTTCTCCGAAATACTGCTCTCTTGTTGAGCACTGCAGTTTATGCATTTGCTCAAAGCGACAACAACTCGACTACATCATGCCAGGTCACCACCCAGCACCTCAGTGACCCTCCATATGAGAATTACTTCTACTCAGATTGCAACGTCGACGCCCAAACCGTCATCACCAGTCCGTTGCCCGACAGCAACCTCTCCATCATTGGGCCTCGACTGATCGTGGCATGGCCCGCCGGAAACAGCGGAATCAGCATCTTCTTCCGGCCCCAGCACGGCAAAAATGGCACTCTGGCTCTTGAACTTGTCAATTCCACTCTTGGAAACCCCCTAGCAGGCTTGAAAGAGGAGGACGATTCATCCGACTACCCTTTCGTGGGCATTGAGGGGGTGCTTTCGTTCAACACCTCGACGGAAATATCCGTCGCCATCTTGGGGAGCATCCGAAATATTCGAGACTTCACCGAGGGGCCAAGCATCCTCAACCCCCTGATTCAAGATGCCATCAATGTCACGGCCGTCAACGAGACCGGGGTGCAACTCTCCCGCTTGTGGTTGGACAACACAACCATCACCACATTCACCCTAGAACCTTGGCAGAACTCCAACAACCGTATCGTCATCACCAACAAGACTGTCAGCTTCGGCGCCGGCTTCTACCACTTTTCTGCCGCCTTCAACTATCCCCAGCTGGAGCAGCTCACTCCCCAGCAAGTTTTGAACAACGAGTCTCGTTCATTGATCCAGCAAGACGAGTCGCAAGTGCTCTCCCTCTCGTTCTTCTCCTACACGCAGAAAGTTCTCGCCGGCGGCTGGAGGTTCTTGACGTACTTTGGCCGAGACAGCATGATCACCGCCCTGCTTCTCGAGCCCGTAATCAGTGCTGGCAACAGCTCAGCCATGGAAGCCATCATCGGCGCCGTTCTAGAGCGTATCAATCGGACTGACGGGTCCGTCTGTCACGAAGAGACCATCGGGGATTATGCAACGTTCCTGAATTTGCAGAAGAACATTTCCTCGACGGCTGCAGGATTCACATATCCCATGGTTGACACGGACTACTATCTCCCCATCCTGATGGCAAGATACTTTAATGCCTCGCCGGAGAGGATCGAGCCCCTGTTGAGCACCAACGCCGGAGGCGTGGACGTCCAAAATCAGAACCTGACGTGGGGAAACCTCAGCTACGTCGGCGCGCAGAAGATCATGAACCTGACCAGAGCCTTTGAGGAAAACCAGACGGTGACGAATCTGATCCATCTGAAGGAGAGCGAAATCGTCGGCCAGTGGCGTGACTCGACCTATGGACTTGCCAATGGCCGTATCCCCTTTGACGTGAACTGCGCTCTGGCTCCCGCGGCCCTTTACGCAATCTCGCAGCTGGCTGCTATGCCTGGCGTGTATCCCAACAACTCAATGACCAACGAATGGATCACTGCCGCATCCAGAAGGGCCAAGATCTGGGAAGATGGAACGCTGCCGCTCTTCGAATACAATGTCACAACTGACGACGCGGTGACTTTTCTGGATGTGTACACGAACAAGAGCACCTTCTACCAAGGCCCAACCAATGCTGACGCTGTGGCAAACTACTCTTCCGATGGCATGGTGGTTGACTACGCCTTGGCAATCAACAGCAGCACTTCACCAGAAAAGATACACATCAGCCACACCGACACAGCGTTCCGCCTCTTCCTTTTGAACTCGACTGACGACGCTCAGCTCACGACTTTCATCAACGCTACAGCCAACGCAATCCTCCGGCCGTTCCCTGCTGGTCTGACCACCCCCCTCGGCGCCGTGGTCGCCAATCCGGCGTTGTCAAACGACGACACATTGATCGCCAACTTCACGAACTCTGCATACCACGGCACCGTCGTCTGGAGCTGGCAGCTGGCTCTCATGGCGAAAGGCTTCGAAAGACAACTCGAACGCTGCATGGATTCAGGATCTGGGAATTCCATAACGGCACCGGCATTCTGTGAGGATCAGAGTGTGTACACTGCGCTGAAAGGTGCTTATAACCATTTATGGGACACTATTGAAGCCAATTCCGAGCGGCTTCAGTCTGAAGTCTGGAGCTGGACGTATACCAGGGGGAAGAATGGTTCTGATGGAGGCTACAAGTTTTCACCTTTGGGTGTGTTGCCGCCTCCTCCTGGCGTCAGCGGAGGAATGGAGAGTGATGTACGTCAGTTGTGGAGTTTATCATTTTTGGCAGTCACAAGGAACAAAAGCTATAAGTAGGTGATTTGGGTGATTAAGGCTATTGTAATTCAGTGGAAGACGAGTATTGCCGTATCTCTCCGTATATAGTTTAAAAACAAAGTTGGTCGACTGTACGCTTCGTACTAATGCAGAGATCAGTAACCTCCAGCCTCAGTTGCCAAGGAAATGCCACAATAGCTCGGGTTTACATAGCGCTCAGGCGCATACTTTGTGGGCTAGATATACCGCTTCAAGACATGATCGGGTTACGGAGAAGCAAGACATCAGTCACAATTCTTGCAGGTCGACACAGAACCAATGCAGGTTTTTGGACTTGTAGTTGTATATAATAGCCCTAGGAGTAAATGCCAACATAGAGCGAAGAAAAAATATCCATCATTGTCTGCTCAAATCCTCCAGTAAGGCGGCAGTCATTCCTATTCATATCCAAGCGAATCAATCCCCCGCTGTTGCTCAAAACCGCTTCTCGTTCCTTTCGAAATAGGTGCAAAACACCAAGCATGGTAAAGAAATTTAACGAGAGACAAAGAAGCGAATTAAACCAAGGAAAACGTAACCCGACCCGCTAGGATTTAGGAGTAGGCGATTCGAAGCCCCGCGACACTGGGGTTCCAGGAAACGTAATCATTTTCATAAACTCCCACAAGCTCAAAACCCTCAGTAGTGCCTGGAGCCTTGCATGGGAAGGTCACAGAACCGTAAATGGCGTCCCAAGTGGCCGAGCCCCCGATAACGACTGTGAGGCGACCCAAATTGATGTTGCGTTGGTTGCCAGGACCCCAGGTAGTAGTGGGACCAGGAGCCGGGCTGTTACTCGAAAAGACGTCGAGCTTGCGACTACCAGTGGCAGTAGCTGTATTGTCGAGGTAGAACTCGAGCCGGCACTGCTTTCCGGCGGCGGCGGCAGGGTAGGTAAAGGTCACGAGCGTGGTAATGTCCCTTCCATTGTTCTGGTAATTTTTCGACACCAAGCCCTTGTTTGTGGACTGAATGGCCCCAGTGCCGACGTCGTAGTTGTAGATGGCCGAGGGTGTGAAGTAGGGGTCAGCACGAGGCTCAAGGGGCGCACCGAGGACGGAGGCGGCGGCGAAGACTGATGCGAGGACTGCCTTGACGAGCATTGTCACAATGAGGATTTCAGGATGAGGCTTTCAGGTTTGTAGGAGTAAATAAGATGTTGTTGGAAAGGAGGCTAAAGTGTATGTGCGAGGCTGCTGTGGGATGAGATAAGAGAAGTGAGGATCAATGCCCATTTGCCCGGCATTGGCATTGCTTATATAGTAAAATCAATCCACGAAAATCCTCAACACACCGAGAGAGCTCATCTTGGCATCAGCAGGCATAACTCCAGACTCGTCTCTCAGCCTCGAGCACTACCGCAGCCGAGATACAAAAATAGCGACAGCTGTACGCCGCGAGGGGGAGCAAAGAAGGTCGTCGAGCACAGCCCACAAAGAACGGCTCCGCCATCCCTCCCGCTCTCTCTCCCCAGCTTGTCGTTCTCCGCCGATAGTCCACCGATAGTCAGATGCGGGGGAGGAACAAAGTGCAATAGGGCGGCCAATGGCAGGTTGATGGCGTCGCGCTAACGGGGACTCGAGGGTCGTATTCAGCTCAGCTGAGGCGCATCGGTGAAGCTTTTACAGCGGGTGGACGTAAGGGAAATCTGTCAATGGTGCTGGGCGGGGGGGGCGTCACAAGCTCGAGTCGGTGGCTTGATCAGGTGAGATGTTGCAGGATCTGGAGTCAGCCTGCATGATGGAGAAGGCCGTCTTACTCTGTCGACGGCTGGGGGAGGTAGGAGTTGGTACATAAGATGCTGTAGGCACACATTGGATGCTGTAGGCACACATTGGATGCTGTAGGCACACATTATTCAACGAGAACCAGCGGGGGAGTAATCGCTTGCCTTGAATGCCTAGCTAGAACCATTTCAAGATCTGCCTTGGATACCAAATCAGATAGATGTAAGATCTGCCTCGAAATGGGGTCATCCGAAAGCCAAGCCGCCATTCTGATGCCAAGGATTATATAGTCTACTTCAAGTTTAGATTTTTCTTAGTTCTTACGTTGCTCTCAATAGTGTGCTGGCAGACTTGAGGTGGCTTTTGGTTCATTGCCCTCCTCCCCAAGGCTCACAAGCCTCGACTCTTCGGAGTTTGCGCTGACCCGTAGAGGCAATGAAGCCCGATAACATAAAGTAGGCTCGGAATTGCGCAACTTTTTAGTGCAGCCATTTGGGGGCGGGAGTACTTTGGGACTAAGTCGAGGGAAGAAGTAGCATGTAGTGGAGGTACAGTGGTGTTGTTGATATGCTGCTGGATGCACATCCGAAGGCCTAAATTTAGAATATGCTGCGATGCTAGTGGCAGTGAGAACCATGAGGGCCTCACCAAGTGGTTGTTGACAAGTACCGTGAGATATATGGCCGGATCTCAGTATGACATCAACCCGCTGTGTCTTACTTGAACGTTTACACTCATTTATGCAAACGACGTCGACACAACGTCCCTTTCACGACCACATGACAAAGAATGTTCGTCGACGGCCATACTCTGAACCGACAATGCACCCTACCCAAGGATGGATAAGATGCGCGATGGCGATATCTCAGCCTTGGAGTGACAAGGCCGGGGCAACATCCCGCCGACTCCCCCCATCTATTCCCCCGCCCACAGACGGAGCGGATGCGAGTCTTTATTATCCGAGGATCTCCCCGGACGCGAAGAGAGAAGAGCAAGTCTCCCCGCCGGTCCGTTGAGTAATTCCGGTCTAGGCCATTCAAGAACGCTAAGATGGAGCTATTCTAGGGCTAGCCAATGCCTGAAGCGGCTGGGAGATGGCGTCTCGCGACTCCGCACCTCGCATTCGTACACCCGTGGGCGATCATGATGCCGTCTCCCTACAGCTTCGAAACAGATGAATTGGCAGATATATAGCATGCTAGACGACATCAGTTGTAATTTCTAATCTCCAAGTGCTCATCTCGAACAGTCATCAGAACCATCTTCCCCTTAGCTTTATCCTACCAACTCTTTATTTGATCATCCAGCAGCTTAACCTCAAATCATCTTCAACATGTCTTCCCAGAAAACGATCCTCGTCACCGGCGCCACCGGCAAACAAGGCGGCGCTCTCATTCAAAATCTCCTAAAATCCACCCAGGCTTCATCCTTCAAAATCATAGCCGTCACTCGCAATACCTCTAGCGCACAGGCCCAAACCCTTGCCTCGCTCCCCAACGTGTCTGTTATATCCGGAGATCTATCCAACCCAGACGACCTGTTTACCAAAGCAGGCCCGATACAAGTTGTATACATCGTCCAGGTCAACTCAGACATCGAGGAACAGCAAGGAAAGGCCTTCATCGACGCCGCCATTCTGCACGGCGTACAACAATTCATCTACTCATCCGGCGACCGCGGCGGCCCGGAGGTGTCACCCAAGAACCCAACGACGATCAAGAACTTTGCCGCCAAGTACGCCATCGAGAAGCATCTCGAGAACCGAGTATCGAAAAGCTCTCAGAACCTGAGCTACACCATCCTGCGACCCGTGACCTTCTTCGAAAACCTGAGTGCCGACATCCACGGGAAGGGGTTCGCCCGGATGTGGGAGCAGCTGGGCAACAAGCCGCTGCAATTCGTCGCAACCAAAGACATTGGCTGGTTCGCGGCGCAGAGCTTCCTCGAGCCCGAAAAGTACCGCAACGAGGCCCTGACCCTAGCTGGCGATCAGTTGACCCAGGTCGAGGCGGACGCCATCTTCAAGACCGTCATCGGACACCCCATGGCCCTGGCGCCGTGCCCCATCGCCAGCGCGGTCAAGTTCGTTTTGAAGGGTACGGTGGGAGACATGTTCAAGTGGTTTGCCGATGAGGGCTACGGTGGGGATGTCGCGGAATGTCGCAGCACCAATCCGGGTATGCAAGACTTTCGCGCTTGGTTGGAGGAGAACAAGGCACGGTTTAAGCAGTGATATTCCTCAACACTATTCGTTGTAAATGCAGACCTCCGTGACCCTGTACGTGGGTTGGACCTGGGCTTTGGAGCGGTTGAGAACGTATAGCAATTAACTGCAGGTCCATTTTAGAAATAGAATATTAATTAAAACCTATACAATTATTTCTCTACCAGTTTAATCTTACTACTAGGTCCTATGCCAACGACTGAGATCCTTGTCCTTTGGGAACGCAAAGCTAGAGGGTCTCTTTTGCCTCCGGCGGCCCTACCGGGGGCA
>JAMYIC010002080.1:0-10006 GCA_024112705.1 Microcera coccophila | reverse complement strand
AAAAAAAAAACGGGTCGAAGGTTGAAGTACCCAAAGCCTGGCTTATCTAATCTCAACCCGCACGTGAAGTCGCGTCTCCGAAAATCTGAAGCTTGAAATCTTGCATCACGAATCACGCTCCTCACCACCGCCATGGCCGGAGGACGCAAAGCCAAACCCGCACGTCCAAAGGCGCCCACGAACACCCTCGTCCTCGACAATGGCGCCTACACCATCAAAGCCGGCCTCGTCCGCGGCGGCAACGTCGACGAACCGCGCATCGTCCCGAACTGCATCGCCCGCGATCGCGCCCGCAAAGTCTACGTCGCTTCGGAGCTCGAAAAGTGTCGCGACTACGGAGAGATCCAGTTCCGCCGACCTGTCGAGAAGGGGTTCATCGTCAACTGGGAGGCGCAAAAGGAGATTTGGGATCGCGAATTCTTCGACAGTAATGCCGTGATGAAGTGCGACCCGGCCGACACCCGATTGATTCTCGCCGAGCCGCCGAATGGGTTGCCTGTTTTGCAGGCGAATTGCGATCAGATCGTTTTCGAAGAGTACGGCTTCTCGAGCTACTACCGTGGGATAGGTAAGGGATGTCGAGAAAGCAGGCTGGGATGACGTTTCTAAATCAAAGCGATAGGTTCCACGTTCAACGCCTACCTCGACATTCAAAGCGTATTTCGGACACCGAAGGATACCGCGGGCGCCGCCAACGCTCCCGTCGAAACCGTGCTCGTCATCGACTCCGGCTACTCCCACACAACCGTCACTCCAGTGCTCCGCGGCCAGCCTCTCCATCCCGCCGTGAAGAGGCTCGACGTCGGCGGCAAGATCTTGACCAACTACCTGACGCGCCTGATCTCGCTTCGTCACTTCGATATGCGCAACGACACGTACATCGTCAACGAGATGAAGGAGGCCGCCTGCTACGTTACGGCAGATTTCAAAGGCGATTTGGAAAGGTCATGGAAGGGGACTCGGGGACAGCGACGGCCAGATTACATTTCCGGTGGCGGTCTGGCCAAGGATTATATCCTGCCCGACTTCCATGCCCGCTCCAAAGGCATCCTCTGCGACTATGACCCTGCTCGGCATTCGAAAGCGAGGAAAGCGGCTGGCCCGTTAGACGAGGATGCGCTTACCCTTCGGAACGAAAGATTCGGCGTCCCGGAGCTCATCTTCAGTCCATCCGACGTTGGCATGCGCCATCCCGGTCTCGCGGACCTAGTGGTGGAATCGCTCAACAAACTACCCATCGGTCTCTGGCCCGGCTTCCTCGCCAACATCCTGGTCGTGGGCGGGAACGCGCTCTTCGACGGATTCGTCCAGCGTTTGCAGAAGGAGGTCGTCCAGCGGGTGCCCGACGACTGCGTCGTCCGCGTCGCGAGGCCCGCGGACCCCGTAACCAACGCATGGCGCGGTGGAGCCAACTTGGCTAATCATCAGCACATTCAGAAACTCGCCGTCACGAAACAGGAATATGAGGAGCACGGCGCCGCCTGGGTTGCGCGTCGCTTCACTACCGGCCTTGGGACTTGACGACGGGGGAGCAACGTGCAGATCACTTATATCTGTTGCGCCCGGCTGCAGTTGGGGGCGACAGCCCAATTGACCCCCTCACTCCGCTTCGTCGACTGTCGTGTTGATCGCCATGCATTGCGATTATGCACCCCAACCCACCGAACCGAGGTTGCGCTGAAGAATGAAACCTGGAGGAGATAAGACTCGGTGAAGGGTTACCATACCCGACTGGAACTACGACATGACCGTTCGACCGGAAAACGCAGTCTAGACCACGACTCTGCTTTCGCCCCATCCATTGAACCCCAGAGCATGCATGCCATTACGGCCAAGAGTTCCATCACTCGTCTCACGGCGAGGGCCATCATATCGACCTCACTATGCATACCCCTCAAACATAAACATGGCCTCACAATTGAAGCCGTCATGCATCCCAACCCCGATCAGCTTACTCAGCCCTCCATTGACTTGCCCAGTGGTGCCCTCGCGTTTCACGTCGACCTCGGGAGCACCCACACACTAGGAACTTAAGTCCCTCATGCCATGCGCGGCGTCAGATAAATCATGACGATGGGGTGTCATGCATAGGTAGTCTAATGTGTGTGTCGGAGCATTGATGGGACTTTCGGTCTTTCATCCCGCCGAGGGATTGACGTGCGGTGGGGGGGGAAAAGTACAGATGGAGAGAGTGTAGAAAGGATTGAAGCCTCTATTGCAGAGCGTGAGCAATTGATGACTCGACATTCTTCAATATCGCCCCAATGATCTAGTCCAGCATCCGTCTCTAAAATACCTCACCGATTGCCCAGTCATCACCAAATCCGCCCACCACTCCCCCCCCTCAAAACATTTGACACTCAGACTCGGTGCCTATCCCGCCAAGTCCTAGCTCACACACTGACCCGAATCTTAAACCCAGCACAGGCGGACAAGATCGGCTAGGGAAGACGAGAAAAGGGAAAAAAAAAGGGTTCGTTGTTAGGAAGCTCCGCAATCCATGTGGGCCATGCGCGCGCGTGTTCATGGTACGAGGAAAGTTTCTATATTGGTCGTGGAGGTGGTCTGAGCCATCGGGCGAGGATTGGGTGAGGAATACTACGTAAAGTGTTTCCAGTGCTTTCATCCTACGGCGGATGTTTTGATGCCACGTCGCGGGCTGTTATCTCGGTCCGGCAAGTACTATGTCTTCCTTCGATAGGGAGGTCGAAATTCCTCAACTCTATGGTGTCGCGTATTGCGCCTATTTCCAAACACTTAGTCTATGACTTTAGCTATCGGCCGAGAGGGCGTGCGCCACACATTGAGTCACTGGAAGAATTAGTCCAAAGGCTTGTGTGTGATTGGAAGAGCAAAAGAGGTGCGTTGGGTAGCAATTAAAAACCTATAGATTCCAAGAGTGGAGAGTTCGTTTGTTCCATTCCTCCTTCAAATCGATAAACACAAAGAGATAGAGAGACCTAACGAGTTGAAACTCGCATCCATGTCCGTGCCATCCTACCGCCAACCTTATCTTGTCTTCGTCGGACGTGGCCGCCTATGGCTGGTGCCCAATGCCACGTCCCAAGCAGCAATGACATGTCCCAGACATTGCATGCCTTGTCTAGAGTGGCACCCCAGTTCAAGCAAGCTCCCTTCTGCAGGGCCTTGTTTCAAAACGAAGCGGAAGGAGCTTGGCCGATGCACCATATCAAGTGACCTGGGCCTACGCCTGCAGAATGGCATCGGCGCGTTAGTTTGGCGGAGCCGACTTCTCGGCTGCTCCACCTTGCCCACCTTGCCCACCAAGTCAACCGCTTTGTTCGCCCGTTGTGATGATGGCTTCAGGCGTTCTTCGGCTGCTAGAGCAGCTGACCGATGGACCCGCCCCGTACCCACTGCCACGATTGGCGTATTCAGGGCACCACGGACCGCTCGTGAGTTAGAGGCGGTTAAGGCCTCGACCACGGGTGCGGCACCCTGGTCATCGTGTTAACATCGTCACTAAAAAAGCACAGGTCCGGGATAACCATCACTTACAGTCGCACTACGAACAAGTCAGCGTTGGTTCTCGGGTATACCACAATGGAAGTGACTTACATAGACCCCACACGATCCCTCATTGTGAACGGTACAGTATCCTCCATGGCATTTGCGACACATTCGTTGGGTACTCTGAATGCACTCATCGCACTGGATTGGTAGTCAGCTTAAAGTCCTCGCATCACTATAATTAACCAAAGAATGAGCAACATACGTTATTTCCGCACTCCCAACAGCTTTTAGAGAGCCGAGCCTGTGAGAGAAAATGTCAGTACACTGTGGCGGGGCAATTGGGCCTGAGCATGTTTCTTCTCCCTGAAGCATCATCATGACAGCAACAAGTGCGTACAATTTAATCTGCTGATCCCACGTCATCTGACAGACGATGCTCCTTTGGTTGAAGGTTCCTGTTCCTCGTCACTTGCACAAGTCTCGCAGAACCCCATTCGTACCTTGGCTTTGGTTGATGTAGATGGCTGTGTCGTGTGCTGGGCAAACGAGTTTAGGCTTCCGTCGTCGTCCACCACGACAATTTGATCATCATAGACGCTCTCTCCGGGCAGCTGGTAGCAAGACTCGCACCACCACTTGTTGCAGCCGGAGCAGTAGCGTCCGCGGAGGCAGTCGGCGCATCGGGGAACAAACGAGCTATCTGGCTGCTGTGGCAAGGTTGCAGCACGAAGCGTCGATGCCAAGATAGGCGGCGGCGATAGGAGAGGAAGCGATGTCAAGGCCGTTGTCCTTGGGCCGCACACACCCTCTGGCGCCTTGCCGCAAGACGCGCAACCGCCTAGGGCAAAGGTCGCAACGGCAGGGCCATGGCTGGCCCTCAGAGGAGTCTTACCAAAGACGGGCGAAGTGCAGTGCCGTGGTCCCTGGCAGAGGACAGCATCGAAAGAGATGATCCCCTGGCAGGCGACCAGGCAGCCTGCCCAGTCCTCGGAAATGGGCTTATCGAAGATTTGGCCTTTCTTGGACCACCACGAGTCCTCTTCGTTCTGCAACGAGCAAGTCAGGGCCTTTTGACTCTTTTGGTTCCAGCTGGCGCTGATGGATTTTCGCCCAGAGCACGCCGCTGGAAATGCTGGGGTTGTGGCCTCCTTGGAGCCAAAGACGTAGACGGCCCTTAGCTTAGGGGCGCCCTCGGGGCGCGACGGTCGGCAGGCATAAGACAATGCGCCACGAAGCTTGCCATGGTTGAGGTTCTTCACATTGCGTATAGATAATATACGCACGTTGTATCTCGAATCGTTGATGAGCTCGTTGCAGATCTCGGCCGTTACGGACAGTCCGTCGAGGACCAGAGTTTGGACATCTTGGAGGAGGTCCCTCCTGCTGAGGTTGTAGAAGACGCCTCTCAAGGGACCGGAATAGAACCTACGGCGGGTCAGTTCGCAATGCATTGGAGAAGCTGGATAGCGAGACGTACTCATCTTCCGTCAGTTGTTCGTCCAGGTCGATGTTGTGCCATTCGAGCCGTTCAGGTTTGACCTCCTGGCCGGTAAACTGGGCAGCTTTCACGTGTGTGAGATCAAGATGGCGGAAGACGCCTGGGGTCTCGTAGGTCAAAAGGCGCAAGGCTTTGCTCGTCGCAGTAAGATTGACCAAATCAGACACAGGAAGGTAGGGAACAATGTTGTTGAGTACGAGGGAGTTGAGGAAGACGTCGAAAAGTGTCAAGATCTGTGGTTGGATCTCTAAGCGCGTTTGGTTATTGATGATAGCTTGGATCATGTCAGGCTTGCAAAACCTTGGTCGCAAACGGTACTATAATGAATGGGGCCCTGTTGGGAAGGAAGGTGTAGTTGGGTATGACAAGAGAAGAGAAGAGGAGAAGAGAAGAAGCTCAGCTCTGGAGGTCGAGCTGGAAGATATCATACTCTAGGGACGACTAAGACAAAATTGCATGGCGCCGCAGGCCAGCGCCAGGGCGGAAAACGATTCGTTGGAATGGCCAGGACGGGATGGGATAGGATTGGCAAGCTGGGGTTTCGCACATTGCGAGCTTCAAAAGCAACGCCGGCATGGTTGACAAGGTAGGTGTGTGTACGCTTGCTGGGGGCGGAGGCGTCGGCAGGTGGTGGTGTCGAAGATCGGCCCGTGGGAGGAGTCTTGGCTAGCCGGGGGTGTGCATCTCGAGTCGTTTGTCATATCAGCATCAGGGACTAGATTCGGTCGCATCCTGACGGGGATCGCAGCACTATCTGCCTTATCGGTAGGCCATGCGTGTGTCCGTCGGAGCTCGAGGTGTGCGGGCAAGGCGGCGCGAAGGCGAATAAGCGCACAAGACGTAATGCGTTTACGCCCTTGTTCCGTGCGTGAGTGCCCACCCCTTTTCTTACAGTAGTGATGCGGTGATGCCACTCGCTTCGCGCCATGTTGCACACCCCACCTCGGTCTTGTCGGACAGCAGCATTGCATCCATGGCTCATCAGACTCGACCATTCTGTAGGTAGTAAGCTGGCCAAGAGCGACGGATCAGGGATAACGGCCGCCCAGCAGCGGTGATGCTGAGAACGGACAGGGAGGCCTGGTCTCACATGTTACGACTCTGGGCTTTGGTCGCGTCCGGGGGACCAGTCCGATCAGATACCACTGTTTAATTAAGGTCACTCACTAACCTTACCTGATAAACGTGCCAAAATCTCAGATTCTGGGGACACGGTAGATCAGAGGATCCCGCAACGTCCTCACGGACCAAACGGAGAGGGCCCGAGCGACTGACCACGATCAAGGCCTGATACAGCT
This sequence comes from Microcera coccophila, assembly GCA_024112705.1. Taxonomy (NCBI): domain Eukaryota; kingdom Fungi; phylum Ascomycota; class Sordariomycetes; order Hypocreales; family Nectriaceae; genus Microcera; species Microcera coccophila. Next base: position 3,736 of record JAMYIC010002080.1, on the reverse strand, counting down.
TCCAAGGCCTTCCCAAGACGGGAACTGCAAACACACTGCGGGCGTTGCTGATGCGTTGTGCTACCGACGCTAAGCAGCTCTGGCTGCAGACCGCATATTTTTTTATTTTTTATTTTTGCTTTTGTTGTTCCTTGGCTTGCATGGCGTGCCGAATTGGCCGTGACGCGTGGGGGATCTGGATCTCAAAGAGGGGAAATGACAGAAAACGATGGCGAATGGCCTGTCATTGTCACGGAGCTTGGCACATGACTCTTGGAGATGAGATGCGTGGCCGTGGCGTCGCGGAGATGCGAATCTGCATGCTGGCCTGACGGCGACAGGGAAGAGGCCACTGCGTTTCAACAAAAGAGCCTAATTTCCTTGTTTGAACGGTGCATTGGACGCGGTCATCGTCCCTCGCTTATGCTGGTATTCGTGGATGTGCCAATGCATTGAGAGGAGAGTGGTTGAGTGAGGTCGTGAACGAGGCGTCTCAAATCAACGGGCGCTTTCACGTGACCGTGCTGATTAGCAAGGCACGGGGTGCCTATCGATAGTTCACGATGCCGATGGAACGCCAACGAATCCGCTGACTTAGCATCGCCGCCTGCAACGACCATGGCTCGAAATATGCAACGATAATATTCACCTTGACGATGGAGGGTTTGCACTTGAACACTGCGCCCTCTCTCACTTTCAGCTGATGAATCGTTTTCGCCTGACTTCTGCGATACCCTAACTCACGAGTTCGAGCGACGGCAGGATCAAGATGGAAGAACCGGTCGACTTGCGTTGGTCTGGCGCATTTCACGTACTCAACGCTGCCTCGATCGCCTCCAAAGCCTTGCCTGGGGACAAGATTGTTCTTCCCCAGTCCGCCCTCGCACAGCTCTTGGCCGCTGCGCCATCGCGACCCTCCACCAACGGATCTTATCTGCACCGCGATCCTTTCTCCTCGATTGCGACTCAGCAACTTCCGAACCCGTTAATGTTCCGACTTCGTAACCCTAAGAATGGAAACGTGGTATTCGCAGGCATTCGGGAATTCTCGGCGTCAGAAGGAGCTCTGGGGTTGAGCTCGTTTCTCGCCGACGCTCTGGGTCTGAAAGAGGATGATACGATCTCGATTGACCCCACGGCTGGGCAAGATACTGCTGTGCCAATAGATCTCACGGGGGACGATGAAAAGGTTCAGATCGCGGTCCAGGCCCGCCAACTGCCCAGGGGGACTTATGTACGACTGCGACCTCTTGAGGCAGGCTACAATCCGGACGACTGGAAACCACTTCTTGAACGCCAGTTGCGAGAGAATTTCACCACTCTCAGCAAAGATGCAATACTATCGGTAAGGGGTGCCCGTGGTGAGGAGTTCAAGCTTCTAGTGGACAAGTTCTTACCTGAAGGCGATGGGATCTGCGTGGTTGATACGGACTTGGAGGTTGATATCGAGGCTTTGAATGAGGAACAAGCCCGAGAAACACTAAAGAAGATCATGTCAACAGCTCAGAAAGGCTCATCTGGGGGTAGTTCTCCAGGCGGTGACATCGATATATGGAAGCCGGTCGAGGGGCAGGTCTTGCCGGGCGAATACGTGGATTATGTCCTGCCCTCCTGGGATCGATCGCAACCACTATCCATAGAATTGATTATCGGTGATGATGACGGTCTGGATTTATTTGTTTCACCCAGATCTTCTCAGCAGCGAGCGGCACCACGCGAATTCGCCCACGTCTTTGGCGACTTTTCACCGGCAACGAACGGGATCAAGTCAATATTGATATCTTCAACCAATGTTGAACTCGAGGCCGCGGAAAAGCTCCTCATCTCAATCCACGCTTATAGCCATCCAGATGGCATGGACGAGTCTCGACCGCCCTTTCAGTACACCATCCGAGCCAGGGTCGCCGTGAGTGCGAGCGGTACCGATTCAGTCCAGACCGACGCCTCCTCAGCCTCACCCGGGGATGCACAATGTGGAAATTGCTTGCAATACGTCCCAAAGATGACCATGGTACTTCACGAAAACTTCTGTCGACGAAACAACATCCCTTGTCCGCATTGCCGCTCAGTCTTTAAGAAGGGGTCTCAAGAATGGGAGGCACATTGGCATTGCGACAAGGACGGCGGCCACGGAAATTCGAGCTTCAGTAGGCTGAAACATGATGACGTTTTTCACACAGACCGCCAATGTCCTTCCTGCGAGTTCTCAACGAATTCACTACCCGATTTGGCACGCCACCAGACAAGCGTCTGCCCCGGAAAGCTGATCCTCTGTCGGTTCTGCCATCTTGAGGTGCCCCAGGAAGGCGATCCATTCAACCCCAGCCCTGAAGTGGTCCTTTCTGGAATGACAGCTCATGAACTCGCCGACGGCGCTCGGACTACTGAATGCCATCTCTGCGACAAGATTGTCCGCCTCCGGGACATGGAGACGCATCTCAAGCACCATGAGCTCGACAAGGTTGCTCGGGCAAAACCGCCCGTTTGCCGAAACGCCAACTGTGGTCGGACTTTGTATGGAGTTGGGAGCAGAGGACAAGTCCGTACCGAACCGGCATCAGGACAAAGTCATGGGAACAACATTGGCCTTTGTTCAATATGCTTTGGGCCTTTGTATGTCAGCATGCACGACCCCGAGGGCAAGGCTTTGCGGAGGAGGATAGAGAGGAGATACCTGGGACAGCTGATGACGGGGTGCGGGAAGTCCCACTGTGCAAACGCATGGTGTAAGACGGGAAGATCCAATCTTGGCGAGGAAGCCAAGCCGTCCAGTGCGAAAGCTGTCTTGCCCCTCGTCAAGCCTCTGCTCACCGCTGCGGATACTCCTGAGGAATCGTTGCATTTTTGTGTAGACGAGTCAAGTCAGACGGGGCGTAACCTGGCCGAAATGATAGCTTCGGAAAACGTATTTGATCTAGAATGGTGCATCGCCGCAGCGGAGGCGGAAAATGGCAATCTAGACAAGGTGAGGGCTTGGTTGCAGGCCTGGGCACCTATGAAATAATGTATGTAGGCATAGATCTGATTTAGAGCGGAGACGAATACCTGGAATGAATCATTGATGTGCGTATAGATGATGACGGATGAATTCAAGATTAAAGTTCTTCACAACTTGTGCACCGCTTTGCCTTGCCAACCATCGGGTTCCTTTCCTCTATTTTTTTGCTCTGGATATCACATATCACAAACAGCACGACAAATCAGATTCGTGATCGAGACCCGACTTGTCTTTAGGGTCAGGCTAAGCAGAAGCAACTTAGGGAGCATGTCTCAGTTGCAAGCAAGGGGGAGTCTGTGTGATGTTGCTCCGCGACTATTCACATCATCTCACTGGGCAGACGTCGTAATACATAGTTGTAAAATGCAACGCGAGGGCCAATCAGTACCGTCGAGCTTCGTTGGGGGAAACGAGAAAAGATGGCAATCTCGCCGAAAAGCAGGTTTCTTTCCGCGAGTTTCAAGTTCGCCATTGCAGCAGATCGGCCGCTGATCGATGCAGCCACCAGCTCTCAACAACTACGACTCTATGCGCCCCCACTACGTACGCCCCACGACCAGACGATGGATGCCGTGCTCCTCAAATTGTTGGCGAGTTTAGTTGCCGCCCATGAGACAACTTGGCTTTGTCATCGCCAAGAGTGACGGTTGGCGCTCGGAGGACGACCATCAACCCTGCAGTGGACGCGGTTCGTATATGCCGGTGAAGAAGGCTTTATGTCTGGTTCAGCCAACAAGCCGTGCGGATGGTGGGACCTAG
>JAMYIC010002075.1:0-24876 GCA_024112705.1 Microcera coccophila | reverse complement strand
AAAAAAAAAAAAAATTCCAAAACCATGCATGCTCCATCTATCGCAATATATGCCGAAAGCATCGCGGGCGTGATATCATCCAGCGCAGATTGTCAGACGTTAAGGTCCTTTACCACCTTTCTGAGGCCCTGCAGTGTTGCCTTCAAATATGGCACCGAGTCCGCTGAGAGACCACGACTCTGATGTCGAATGGAGAACCACTAACCACGCGGCCATAATGTTCACCAAGTAGTGAAGCATATACGCTCGCGAGACCCCGTACATTGCTGCATAGATGGCTGTTCCGAAGAGCAGAATGCTGGTAAAGTGTCGTAAACTGCTGTTGATTTGGGGAACCATCTTCCCTATGGTAAGATTCTCCACAAGCAAGACGAAGGGCATTATTGAGAGAACGTTATGGTGCGAAGAGAAGGGGGTGAGCCAATGGACCGTAAGGTTCCGAATCCAGACTGCCAAGATTGGCAAGTTGATGGGAAGTACCCACAACATGAGTAGGAAGACGGAGTGCGCGTAATTGTAGTAGTTTGAGCTCGCATCTGAAGCACTGATCGATTTGATACGCAGTGCTCGGATAACAGTGAAGAGCTGCACGAGGCACGCGACCAGATATGCGAATTGGTAGGGGATAAAAGTGGAAACCAGAAACAGGAGGATTGCGGTTGTAACCATTCTTCTCCTTGGCGTTGAAGGCACGAAGACTGGCGATTTGATGCTCTCTTGATCCTGACTTGCGTTCGCCAAAGGGTGGGTTCTGAACAGTCCGTACACCAAACTCAGAGCTTTTGTCAAAGCCACGGTGACATAGTGAAGCATGGTACAAACGCCAATGCACACGATACCGATCAAAGGGACCAAGAACCAAAAGAAAGGATCATCGGTCCCTGTCAAGATATCGTGACGGTCGAAACTAACTGCGAAGCGACCAATTTCAACCATCGACGAACCAACAATAGAAAAGGATAGTATGGTTAGTGAAAGCAGCACTAGTGGGATTGACTGCCGAAGACATAAGTCCAAGCTTTCTGAGAATGATATAAAGATTCCGGAGCAATCGTAGACACGAAACTGTTTTCGAAGCACCAAGGTGACAATGATCAAGGGAAAGGCGGCGAAGACAGTCCGATAGCGCATATATAGCTTCCCCAAACTGCCCCAGACGTCGAAACTTAGACTGAGTTGAATGCTGGTGTTGCTGGCCGGATCGGTCCACAATTGGAGAGTGAGACCATTCTGAGTCAGTGGCTTCATGGGTGGAGGTAGGTATGGTGCTAAGCCGTGAAGACTTATCTCTGCCCGCTGCGCGTTGACAAAGTATTTAGACTCGTATGGTTGGTCGAGATACTGGCGTACCAAAGGCGCAAAGAGCTGTTGATCTGCTTGAGAGGGTGGACTCGTCACCTCAAGGTTGTAGGCGAGTAAGGCCGATGAGATTGAGGGTATGTTGACTTCCAGAGTCATGGGCCGATTGGCGGGTATTTCCAGAGATAACCCAAACAGAAGAAGTCGCGCAAGACTGATATCGCTCGTTTTGTAGTAATTAGACTGAGAACTGAACTCGGCTACCACAAAGTTATTTGTGTTGGGTGTGGCTTTGTCAATAATGGCGACAAACTGATGGTCAGCGAGCTGCTCGAGATCGTATTGGAGATATGACATAGGCAGGATCTCCCGTTCCCCGTCCAAGTAAAACGGGAGACGGCTAGACGAGGAAGAAGCAGGGAGCTGGATAAGGTCGGAGGCGCCATTTCTGCAAGCGAGTCTTGTTGATCTGGTGTTATCGCTGGATAAGTCTATGTGAGCCGGGTAGAGCGAGCTGGTCTGTCCTGCCTGAAACGGGAAAACACTGCAGAAGAGAACCTCGAGTTTCCCGTTCTCACCAACTTCATCAAGATGAGCATCGGTAAGGAGAGAAAAACGCTTGGCCTCAGATCCCTGGGGCGGGATTGGGAGAAGGTAAGCCTTGGGTCTAATATCATGACCCAGGGCATTGAGCGCAAGGCGCGCATCCGTAGGCAAGATGGAATCCGTACCGTCGTCGAGCGTCAGAAGCGTTGATAGTTGCTGCCGCGAAAGCTCCTTTTCCGTTGTGGCTTCCATGCCTGTGAGGAATCGCCTCTTGAATACTCTCATCCTGTCGGCTCGTGGTTTAGTTTGCGACGCACGGCGGACGTCAACAATATCAAACAACGTTTTTGCAACCACTTTCCTGAACTGGTCGCACCATAGGATTGCTTGATGATCCATACTCGTCCAAACTGTTGGAATTCCCGTTGTGAACACAGTGAATCCGTGTGTAGGTGGGACGAGGGACTCGAGACTTGCATAATCCGACGGTACAATCGTGTCTAGGCCACCGCCTGCAATCGAGACAAGAGTGACGTGCCACAAAGGATTGTTGTTCGCCCATTGTTGTGAATAAGCTTGCCTCCAATAGTCGTTGATTTCATCATAAATTTGAACGATTTGCCCGTCGAACGTGACCGGAGCACGGGCATGCGGTGCAGACATGGTAATTATTGTATTGATGGAGTTGGCCTGGTAATTGGGCTGTACAAGCATGGTCCTTGCAACTACACCTCCCATCGAATGCCCCAGAACGATGACCGACGTAGGATCTGGGAGGTGGTCGTCTCGAGAAACTCGCTGAGGATCGGAGTAAAGCGATAAGATGTAACGGATAGCTTCATTGAGGTATTCGGCCTGGTCCAGCAAAGTTTGGCCGTGAAACGCAGTGATGTCTTCGTTGAAGTCAACAGTGAAGAAATCGAGACCCCGGACGCCGGCTTTTGAAGCTGTCGCGTCATGTTGTAGATATTGGTCGAAGTAGACGGCCGCTTCGGAAGCGATGGGGCGAACCTGCTTGTAGCTTCCAGCATTACCAGGAATAAAAATCACCGGAATTCCACGTAGCTAGCGAAGAGTTAAAGCTGCCGAACCGGATAGGTCAAACCACAGGGACCATACCTTTTCGTCATCGTCAATATCCTGCTCACGATATAGGTACAGGGAATATTTTGTCGCAAAACGAGTGTGTTCGGTATCGAATTCGGAGTAGTGAATGTACGAAGGTCGCATGTATGACATTCGACATCCTTTGGGATCCAACTGGCGCGAAACAAGGGACTTGAGTATGGCAACCAAAAACGCAATGCCAAGGGCGGAGGAGAGCAATATTAGGAGAGAAAAGGGCGCCGACGGGCGCGATCGACGGCCTGGCGGAGGGGACGAAGGCGGAGTTTTAGTGAGAGTCATGGTGGCATTGGACGGTGCAGCGAGGGAGGACTGGGTCAAGGTCGTCGAGGATAAGAGGCGGTCCTGGCTATGGCCATTGTGACCACAACTGTGCTTCCAATTGAGGCTGCCTGTTGGCCGACTCCTCGTGGTCGAGGGACGCGAAGTAGGAGTTCGTGGCGCGGGATTCAGATGGTGGTCGGGAATGTCGGACTCGAGAGAGGATTCATCACCATCATCGGTCGACCCAGACGAGCGCCTCTTCATGGAGAAAGCCCGGAGAGACTCGCCGGGAGCTCAGGAGGAAGAATTCGCAACGACAGGAACGATCGAGGGTTAGAATCGAACCCGTTTCCGGAATGACCGGCGACAGAAAGAAGGTTGACGCCGACGTCGATGTCGCGGAGGAGCAGTATGGGAGGGCGGACGAAGGTTAACGAAGAAACCCGAAAGATTAGGTACTTTTCTACAAGTACCTTTCTTTACTTGAGGTAGGTACCTGTAATTTAGAGATGGCCTGGCGCGGCACGCAAGGTGAACCCCTGTAGGCCCAGTAGCTCCGGGAGGTGAGGTACCTTCAAATGAGGCGAAACGACGCGCAAATCGACGGTACCGTAGTACCTCTTGATAGCGAAAATAAACGAACGTTTGGATCCGTAGACAGGGACAGGGCGCGGTATATAATGAGATGGGCGCAGTGTCGAAGAGCCCGCGGAGTATGGGTATCGGCGGAACTCTGCATCGTCAGATTAGAGGGAGGTTCTGTGCTAGATCTGCAACCACATACTGACCAAGGATCTTTGAGGAAACAGACATGTGGTTGTGCGGCCGGGTGGTGGGAAATTGCATGGTTAGATAGCTGACCGGGTTCTTTATCAGTCCAGTCTGGTCAGTTGGGCCGCCCAAGTACTAGGGGCCAGTTGGAGCCAGTTGGATGCCAGTTAATGCTGTGTCTCCCCTTTTTTTTTTCCCTTTTCCCTCCCCCGTCTGCGCCTGGATATGCCCGTTTTCTGTGTGGTTGACTCGGCCCTCCCATTCGGAAACTCACCCTCCACTTCACGACGCGTACGCAACCCTCCCTCCACAACGACTAACCTGCGTCCTTAAGGTACTTGAGGACGAGGTATGCAAAATTTTGAGCCTAAAAGAAGCATAATTAACACGTCAGACATCTCGCGCGCTTGCGCATACCTGGATGTTGCAAGTACCGGCGCTTGAGCTCGGTGCCGTTTCATCCATCCATCGACCACGGAGAGCAGAAACAATACATGTCTTTGGCTTCGGTGATTTACTGCGACTAGGAATGCCGGTTCCGAAACTTGCGTGGATAACACCTCTACTAACTGCGAGTTCGGCGGGAGCTTAGCTGCAAGGCTACTTATCGTTGCACCTGGCAGTTGACCGTGTAACGGCCAAGTGGATAATCGGTGTATGAATCAAGGCAGCTGCTTTGCATTAGCACTCCGCGGCTGCCGTTAGCTTGGTAGGTGTTCTTGTTGTTATCGAACCATGAAATGGTCCGAAAGAGATCGGCCGAGAGTCCAGATCCATATCGAACATGCTGCAGATCCAGGGATGTGAGAAGTTGCGCATGTCGAATCCTCCATCCCGATAACGAAGCCCACAACAGCTTCGTTTTCATTGTACACCAGGAGGCGGCTGGCTTCTCTACCGAAAACAAGGACTAGTAATTGAAAGTGATGTTTAGCGACCTACCTCTGTTTTTTTCTCCCCTTAGAACCTTATTGCTGTCCTCTGTCGAACCTGAGGCGAAGATCAACGATGCATGACGGAAAGCTCTGGATGGCTGGTAACCTACCGGCCAGTTCCTGCTTGCTCTTATCGCCGCACAACCCTGGGTAGCTTGAGCTAGGTTTTGAAGCCAAGTCCGAAAGGCTCTAAAAACTTGGTTTAAGATCGAAGCCTAGACGGAACATCGGACTTCATGACATCAAAGAGCGCCGTGCTGTGGGGTGAATTGCCGAGACGCCACCGTCAACCGTGGGAGCGTATCGACAGTACTGTTCGTATTTCAAAGTCCTGTGATAGATCGGCGGTTTGAGCGGCTCGCTGGTGCGTTGTAGTCCCAGGAAACACTGGACGAAGGGTCATCGCAAAATCAAGAGGGCTGGGGATGGTGTGGAGCGCCTCAGGTCATTGTCGTCATTGAAGTCCTTGAAACGCGCCCGGCTAAGATGTGGGAGGACGAGAACATCGCTGGAGCCTTGTCCAATGCAAGGGCTCACTGTACCCGATTGTGTGACATGTTTATTCCGCAGCGTTCCAAGGTTTCGTCAAGGGCGGCTTGCTATCCACGACATCCCCGTGCACTGCTTCGAAAATTATTTATTAAGTCGCTGCCTGCTGGACGCGTAGGCTTTTGCGTTAGACCAAAATCAGCCTTCATCTGTGGAGTGAGTGAGTGGGTTCGATTCTTTCTCAAATGACACGAAGCCTTTTGCGTGCCTACCGTAATCTGTACAGCCCACAGGGATAACAGATGTTAGCTCATGTACAAGCCTCGCGGATCAACATAAAGTTACACTACTTATCTTCAATCTAAATATTAGCTATAGTTAAGGTATATATACTTAATTTTTTTTTAACTATTAATTGAATAGCTAGATAATAAATAAGGATCTATCTCCTTGTTCCGCTGTGGTGAATTACAATAGAAAACTGCGGAATTTAACATTTGTTATCCCTGTGGGCTGCAGCAAAATCTTCTGGAGTTGGATGCCCGCTGCCTGCAGACGGTATTCTTGCTTGATAAGTGCATATACTCTACAAAACGATAAAATCCGATATGTACTTGTCTACATGAACTTATCAGAGATCATTATTAAGTCGAAATCACTTCACGCGTGAAGCCACCGACAACGCATCGCGTAGCGGAGGGTTCTCCGACAACAGACTGCCGACGCCGGCCCTGATCATCATGTTGTTCGTTGTGGATTGATGAACTGTTATATTGACGGATTCTCTTGGCTTTCGATGCGATGTAGCCATCGCCTGTTAGTAGCTGTGCATTTGCCTCTATCGGTCCACCGTTATCATGGCAACGATCAAACAGATTGATGGACGCACGGTAGATAAGCCTCTTCTTCCTGTCTTATGTTAATACTCATACATCTATGTAGGTCCATCAGATTCAGTCAGGCCAGGTGATTGTCGATCTTTGTTCTGTAGTCAAGGAATTGATTGAGAACAGCGTTGACGCTGGCGCAACTAGCATAGGTATTGTTTCATATATGCTCTTGTTCTTTGTTGCATCCATAATCTGACTTGTGAATCTAGACGTCCGATTCCGAAATCAAGGTCTTGACTTGATCGAGATCCAGGATAATGGATCCGGTATTTCTCCCACCAACTATTCGGCAGTGGCTCTCAAGCACCATACCTCAAAGCTGTCGTCGTACTCAGACATTGCTTCCCTGGAGACTTTCGGCTTCCGCGGCGAAGCTCTGGCTTCACTATGCGCTCTGTCCATTTTGACTGTGACTACTTGTCAAGCCGCGGATGTCCCAAAGGGCTCTAAGCTTACCTTCGAGCCCTCAGGAAAGTTGAGTGGAACTACAGTCGTGGCTGCCCAAAAGGGCACCATCGTCTCCGTTGAGGGTCTCTTCCACAATCTTCCTGTTCGGCGTCGGGAGCTTGAACGCAACATCAAGCGAGAATGGAATAAAGTTATTGCCCTCTTGAACCAGTATGCTTGCATCCAGACTGGCACCAAGTTCACTGCATCTCAACAGCCTACCAAAGGCAAGCGCATTCTCCTTTTTTCAACCAAGGGCAACTCGACAACGCGCGAGAATATCATCAACATATTTGGAGCCAAGTCGATGGCCACTTTGGTGCCTCTGGATTTGTATTTGGAATTACAACCATCCACTACTCGTCTAGGATCCCACTCTAGCGCCGCTGCATCTGGCCTCTCTAGAGAAGTACGCGTCGTTGGCCATGTCTCTCGACCTGCTCATGGAGACGGTCGTCAGACCCCTGATCGCCAAATGTTCTTTGTCAATGGCAGACCATGTGGTCTTCCACAGTTTGCAAAAGTTTTCAACGAAGTATACAGATCGTACAACTCGTCTCAGAACCCGTTCATACTTGCAAACATTCAACTTGATACACACATGTACGACGTCAACGTTAGCCCTGATAAGCGCAGTATTCTACTGCATGACCAAAATCACCTCCTTGACTCATTACGGGATTCACTGGTAGCCCTGTTTGATTCACAAGAGTACTCTGTACCAACATCAAGACTTCTCCAAACGAAGCAGACCTTGGAGCAAGGACAAGGCCTTCATGCGAGCTCTCCTTCAGGGGTTGTAAAGGCGTCATCCATTGTGGCAGCGGGTAATTCCAAAGCAGATCCGCAGTCCGAGACTGAGGACAGTGAGGACAGCGAGGACAGCGAGGACAGCGAGGACAGCGAGGCTGTTGGACAGATACCTCAAGGTAGGGCAAGGGCTATTCGTTCGGCGAGGTCGTTATCAAAGGACACCAGCGGGCAAAATTTGATAAGCCATTGGGTTGAGAGAAAGACAGGTAGCAGGTTGCAGAAGGATGCAAAATCCGCTTCACCTGCTGCAAAGCCGTTCGTCGTTCAGGGAGCAAAACACTTGGGCTTTGAGGTTGACCGAGATGTGGATGCTGAAAGGTCAACGAGTGTGTCCCAAGATGGATTTGACGGGAAATCTAGGCCGGTGCATGACTTTAATAAGCGATTGGAAGAGTCTAGAGTCACCATTCTCGGCATGCCGGAGGGGGGGCCTAGTCTTCCCTCCCCATCGGCTGTTGAGGCTTCTGGCCATGAAAATACTCCAGCAGCTACCTTCAATCCCCCGACTATGACCCTAGCTAAGAAGGAGCCTGCTAAGATAACCATCGGGGACCAAGCTGTCGCCACCGCTACTACATCCCCGAAGTCTAGTCAAGATGTCGACTTCAGTGAGACGACGATCCGACATGTTAATGCCAACTCAGGCTGTTCCGAGCCCTCCTTTGGTGGCCGGCTATCTCAATTATTCTCGGCAGGTGAAAGAGGGCAACATTTAGCTACCAACGACCAAGTTCGCTCGGATGACGACTCTTCGGATGAATTTGGCCAGTCTGATGCAAGTGAACTCGACCGAGAGAAGCCGACCACATTGGCTGAACTCCCTGCACTTTCTCAAGACCGCCGGTCATCAAGCCCTTTATTTATCTCGGATGAAACGACTATCGAAGAAGTCAGCACCAAGAACAACCTGGATTCTGAAGCGCCTGAGACCTTCCAGGTAAAGGGGCCTGGTTGTGAGTCCAATGTTGCAGAATCCCGGGGACAGTCTTTGAAGGGAGGACCCCGAAGAAAAGACGCGACATTACAGACAGTGCACCATCTAAGAATTAACGAAGATGCTATCGGATCATTGATGACAAACTGGATGGGGTGTGTCGCCGACGGCACCTCTATCAGTCCCGGGGATAGAACCGTCGCAGATCTGAACGCACCTGATGCCGAGGAGAAGCTTTCGCTTATTATCTCTAGGAAGGATTTTTTCAAGATGCGGATCGTTGGACAATTCAATCTGGGTTTCATCATTGCCGTTCGTCCAGCAAGACCTACAATGACAGACGGCAATGAATTGGTTGAAGATGATGAATTATTCATCATCGATCAACATGCTACTGACGAGAAATACAACTTTGAAAGGTTACAAGCTTCAACGGTAGTACAGTCACAACGTCTCGTCCACCCCAAACGACTCGAGCTCACGGCTCTCGAGGAGGAGATTGTGATGCAGAACACTCCAGCTATCGAGGCTAATGGATTCAATGTCCACATTGACACCAGCGGCGACGAACCTGTGGGCTCCCGCTGCCAGATTCTGGCTCTTCCCCTGAGCCGTGAGACTACCTTCGATCTAACCGACTTTGAGGAACTGATATCGCTTTTGAGCGACGAGTCGGCTGAGTCCAAGCATGTTCCTCGTCCTTCGAAAGTGAGGAAGATGTTTGCCATGAGGGCATGCCGAAGCAGTATCATGATTGGCAAGGCATTGACGCATAGCCAGATGGAGACTCTTGTGAGACACATGGGTGAATTAGACAAACCCTGGAATTGTCCACATGGACGTCCCACGATGAGACACCTTTGCAAGTTACAACCCTGGGACGAAGCAGGCTGGAAGCTTGATAATAAAGGTGCTTCGCGAATCAATTGGAGTACCTACGAGCGAGGAGGCTAGCTTTTTCTCATCTACTTCACCTTTTGGATCTGTTTACAGAATGGACGATGCTTACAACTCTGACGTAGATGAAGCATTTATTGTAATGACCATACATACCCCAAAATCAAGTTAACCAAATAACGCCGTCCCCCTTCCTTGAATTCTCATCCCGACCCTTTTGATCGCCCGTGTCTGTGCTTCAATATACATTAAATCAACAACCTTTTACAACACTTCGCAGTCTCGAACAACCGTAGCAAGGGATGAAGACCTTGGCTCACCACTCTCCTCGCCCGCTGAGTTAGTTGTACCGAGAGACTCTATTCCCAGCACCACCTCGTCCCTCTTCAACTATCTTGCCGCTAACGTTTCGTCGCTCGTAAGGCAGTGTCGAATACTTGGAGTCAAAGTCGTTGCCAGAGGAAACCTTTCTGTTGTTGGTGCCAATCATTACTGGTGGAGTCGCAGGTTTGAGTTCTCCATAAGGTCGTGAATAGAAGGCCTCATCGCCTTGGATCGAGCTTTGTCGGTTTCTCTCCGCTTGTCTTGGCACCGATAAACCTGGCTTTTCATCCGTTATATCCTTGCTTCCGCTGACACGTCTAGCGTTGGAGCTAACCTCCGATAGGGATTTGCCAAAAGGATAGTACGGTGTTTTAGCCCTTGGGGGGGTTGACTTCTGCGCAGCTGTGGGATTCAAGCGAAGCGGGTGAGGGAGAAGATCACCAGACAGGTCGACTCCGACATCGGTATTGTGAATCTGGACGTTCTCGTCGTCACTCTCTGGATCAGACGAGTCGTCGTAGTTGTACGGCTGTCCCAGTGCCGCATATGATTTACTCCTGCGATTCTCAGCACTAGTATTGGCCGCAGCCATCTCGCGATTGCGATGGTTAGTCCTGGAGATGAGGGAATCGGTGGGCATCCAAGTCTCAGTAAATTTGCCAGGGCGAGGTTGACCGGCTGTGTTGGAGCTGCTGGACGGTCGTGCAGAGTTGGTGTCGTCGAGAGGAATCTCAGTATACGCTCCATGATGAGATGATCTGGAGGGGGGTGCTCGCTTGGTGGGGGAGGACGCGGGCGACGATGCTACTGAGTTTCGAGGCGAATTGGGAACGATTTGATATTGCCGGCTCGGGAGGTTGACCTGGGAGAACCTGCTGCTACCGGAAATGTTTGACTGAGTTCGGGTATGCATAAAGGGGACAGTCGGCGGGAGCGGGCCAGCTTCGTAGGGCACGCCAGATCGTCGACGTGCTTCGAGAGGAGTTGATAGTCTCTTTTCATCCTCCATTGTGTTAACAGTCGTCAAGGAAGACTTGTTCCTCTTGTGCTTCATCGGGCGAGCCGTCAGATGATCCTCAAGTGGGTTCATGTCTGGTGGCAGGCGAGTGATCTTTCGGAACATCCAGAAGAGCCAAAAGGCAATGGTCAGTGTCAGCGTATGCATGGCTCCAGCTCCGACCAGGGTGAAGTAAACGGCTGGAAGGAATGCATCCATGAGCTGCTGGTCCGCGAGCAACGTTCCCCAACCTTGGCCCTTCTCGTGTATCGACAGCGCACTGAAAGCGTAAAGGGGTAGAACACCCAAGTCTGAGATGGCAGAGAAGACTTGATAGGCCGCGGAAGAGGCGGGAGTGCGACCACCAGCGTTGCGGGAGAGATGGTATATCGCGTAGATGCAGTGAACCATGACGACACCGGGCTACGAAGTTGAAAATTAGCATCGGGGGACAGATTGCTATCGGCTTCGTACTGAAGAGACATACTGTTATTCTCATGATCCATCCTGTTGTATCATCCACCTTATTGATGAGTATCATCAACGTCAGGATGCCAACAGCGCTGATGAGCTGAAGTACTCGAAGCAGAAGCTGTAAGATTCGCAGCCACTTGATCCAACTCTTAGTACGGGGACGGAATGACCGGTGGGCGTTTGAGCGATGCGTGAGTATTTCGTGTGAGCTTTAAGATTTGGTTAGGTTCACTATTTATGGCTATAATAATGCGTCTGCGATACACCTGCGGTGTCACTCACTCAGGATGTCGATTGAAAGAGATCAGTGGCCCCTCAGGCTTGGGCTTCTTGGGCTTCGGCTCCCAGCTCGCCCGGGTGATGGCCTTGGGGTCAAAGTTGGTCTCTGGGAATCGCGAATCGCTGCGCCAAGCGGCGCTATACATATAGGGCTGATGCGCGCCCATGATTTCCTTAGCCGGACCTGCGGTAGATGATGAGGTCGAAAGGAGAGGGCTGTCTAGGATAGGTTGAACAAGTGGAATAATGCAACCGCAAAAGTCGTGATACTGTACTCTCAATCTGCCGCAGCGGATGAGAATTGATGGGAGGGTGTCTCTCGCTGATGTCTGACGCCTGGTGTTGCCTTAGTTTGGACACCAACAAAGCTGGGATGCGACACCGGACCCGGTTGCCACGGCAACCGCGAGACGTCATAGGCCCGAACAGCTCCGATGAGCTTCATATCGGCCTCCGAGAGCTAGGGAGACTTCGTCTTATGATATTGAAATCAAAAGCACGATGGTTTTGTTAGCCGAGTCTTTATAAGATGATTTTGAGAATCTTTCGACCACCGCTTTCGGCCAGTCGAGGTTTCAAATTTGCCCAGCATATTCGGTTTCTGTACTCTACCTCCGCTCAAGCTTCCTCCCGCAACCCCGATGCCCCGTTCCGTTTAGCAGTGGTAGGCTCCGGGCCGGCTGGGTTTTATACTTCATACCGGGTCATGGGGAAGATTCCGGGAGCGCGAGTCGACATGTATGAAAGTCTTCCGGTCCCCTTTGGCCTGGTCCGTCACGGAGTCGCACCAGACCATCCCGAGGTTAAGGTCAGTAGTAATGGCAAATTCGGTGCATGTTGCTGACACAAAGACGCAGAACTGTCAGGAGAAATTCGACGAAATTGCATCCGCCTCTAACTTCAACTTCTTGGGTAATGTGTCCATCGGTCAAGCTACCCATTCAGCTCCACACTGCACAGTCGAGCTGCGCTCCCTGATGCGCCACTATGATGCTGTCCTATTCGCATATGGAGCTTCAGAAGATAAGAAACTAGGCATCCCTGGAGAGTCGACCCTCAGCGGTATCTACTCGGCGCGTCAGGTTGTTGGGTGGTACAACGGCCTACCAGATTGCGCTGGCCTCGAGCTTGACTTATCTCGTGCTGATGAGGCTGTGGTCATTGGCCAAGGCAATGTGGCCTTGGACGTGGCAAGGATGCTATTGGAAGATATCGATGTGCTCAAGAAGACGGATATCACCGAGGAAGCCCTTGACAAGTTGGCCCAGAGCCGAATAAAGAGGGTACACGTGGTGGGACGAAGGGGTCCCATGCAGGTAAGGGTATTTCGCCTTTCTTCCACGAATCTCTTTAACATAGATCCAAGGCTCCCTTCACGATCAAAGAAGTCCGCGAGCTTATGAGCCTCTCACGAGTCGCATTTCATCCAGTTAATCTCTCCCTCATACCGGAGAATCTCAAAAGCCTCCCTCGTGCTTCAAGACGGCTTATGGAAGTCATGGTGAAGGGATCACCAAGCTCAGTTGAGCAAGTCCCAAAATCCTGGTCCTTAGATAGTTGCTTATCACCCAAGCATTTCCTCGGCAACGAAAGCTCGCCTTCTAGCGTTGCAAGTACCGCGTTTGACGTTACAGAGCTCTCATCACCTTTCGACCCGAAATCATCCGTCAGGGCTACTGGGGAAACGGTATTCTTGCCCTCTAATATGGTCTTCCGGTCTGTTGGCTACAAGTCAACATCTCTGCCGGGATTCTCCGAGCTCGGGATCCAGTTTGACGAGCGACGCGGCATCATTAGCAACGACGGTCTTGGAAGGGTAACGCGCCTTGTCTCAAACGCGAGTGCTCAAGGAGTCGAAAACAAGAGGTTACCAGGTGCGTATTGTGCTGGATGGGTCAAGAAGGGTCCGACCGGTGTCATTGCCTCAACTATGCAAGACGCTTTCATCACTGGAGATGCAATCGCCGCGGACTGGTTATCGGGAGCACCCTTTTCGTCTCCGCAAACCTCAAGCGGATGGGAAGGCGTGAAAAAGGAATTCGGGTCTTCTTCAGCACGGGTTGTCACATGGGATGACTGGCGAAGAATAGATCAGGCTGAAAGAGAGCGTGGTCGAAATCGGGGTAAGGAACGAGAGAAATTCACAAATGCAAAGGCGATGCTAGACGTGCTTGGATGACGCTAATGGGCATTTGAACTATTTGTATATCACATGTACATTGTAGATACTATGAGCTCTTGATTTTCTCTGTGAGCTCCGGCACCTCTTTGAAAAGGTCACCAACCAGCCCAACATCCGCGACCTGGAAGATAGGGGCCTCGGGCTCTTTGTTGATCGCTGCAATCACCTTGCTATCCTTCATACCTGCCAAATGCTGAATCGCGCCAGAGATACCGATGGCCATGTAGAGTTGAGGAGCCACAACCTTTCCAGTTTGGCCAACTTGAAGACTATTGTCCGCGTATCCACTATCGACGGCGGCACGCGAGGCTCCTACAGCCGCGCCAAGGGCATCGGCTAAGGGAAGCATCACCCTGTCGAACTCTTCCTTGGACTTGAGACCACGACCACCAGACACAACCTTGCTGGCGGTCGATAGGTCAGGTCGATCAGACTTGGCAAGATCCTCTGACACCCACTCAGTTGACGAGTCAGCTTTGGGGTCAACACCCTCCTCTACTGCTGCGGAACCCGACTCGAGGGTGGAGGCGGCAAAGGCAGTACCTCGAATGGTGATGACCTTGATATTGTCCGACGACTCGACAGTTGCGATGGCGTTGCCGGCATAGATGGGTCGGACAAAGGTGTTTTCATTCTCGATCGAAGTGATATCGGAGATCTGCTGCGAATCCAACAGGGCAGCAACTCGAGGGAGGAGATTCTTTCCAAAGGCCGTATGGCCTGCGATGACATGGGTATAGCCGCCCTTCTTGATATTTTCGACGAGCAAAGGAGCGTAGTTTTCAGGAAGACCCTGCAATAGGCGTTAATATAACGTGACTGTTGTTCCCAATGTCATGAAGGCTTTGAGACCAACCTTGTCATATGCTCCATTCTCCACCATGATGATCTTCTCGACACCATCAACCTTGGCAGCTTCTTCGGCTACAGGCTTGATGTTGCTCCCTGCGACGAAGCCATGTACAGTTCCTCCTAGTTTCTTGGCCGCGGTAAAAGCACTCAGAGATCCGTGGTTTAATTGACCTTCTCGCTGCTCTAGGATTGCTAACGTCGATAACAGCTGCTGGCGGGCACATACGCCTAATGTTAGAGCCGGCGCACGGCCAATGAGGCCGGATGCGCGATTCGCCAATACTCGTCGAGTGGTTGGAAGCATGGTGGCGCCTATGTAAGGTTGATTGGGAACAATTGCTTGTTCTCTCCAGAGAGATGGGCGTTATGAAGACTAAAGTTAGTTACCCAGATAAGTCAGTCAGTCGGCGACGGTTGGTAACGGCCCGAGGTATGCGGCGGACTTAGCTTGTGTGCCGCCGTCATCGGTAATTCCGCAGGGATTTTCTATGCCGATTCACGTGATTGACTAGACCGAGCTCCACTCGTCGTCGGAGTCGTTGGCAGATATGCCGAGACGAGCACGTGATGCGATGCGTGATGATCCACGTGATTTACGCAAAGACTCGATCGCGAACACCCAGCTCCAACTGTGGAACGAATAGGTAGCGCTCTCCATTCCAGGTTGTTCGTCGCGCCAAAATTTCTCCAAACGCGACCTATCAATCGCAAGACTCCATCCATATCGCGACGCTAAGTGTATTGGATTTGGACGTCACATCAGCATAGCTTCATCCAGGGCTAATTGTTGAATTTTTTACTCCTGTTAGGCTGACGCGATATCCCCAAGAGCCTAAATCCTCACGCGCCTTTCGCCGACTCCTGCTCACGCATCGCTCGTGGGTCGGTTGATAGTTGCGACGTCGATCAACATGGACGATTCCGCAACCTACGGCTCGCCAGGCAATGGCGCATCGCCAAACAGCAATCCGATCCTAGCACAACCACCACTTCAGCCAGATGTTTCTGGCGACGGCGAAGGTATGTGTCTTCAAATCGTATTAGATTGGCCCCTGAAGCTGATGGCAGGTCAAGATGTCCAAATGTCTGAGGGACTTGTGAACGAAAGCAACATTAAACAAGATAGCACAACTCCTGCACCAGGTACTACTTCCGCTAATCCGCTTGATGCGCCCGATGAACCTCCCGCTGAAACCACAGGCCGCGGCGACGAAGACATGAACGACGCGCCGGACGAGATCAAAGATGGCTCAGGACAGGACGGACCCCAGGCTACCGATGGCCAGGACACAAAGTCAAAGGAAACGGTCGAATCGGCCGCCCGTGAACACCTCATTTCCCAGACTCATGCCATAGTGTTACCGAGTTACAGCACCTGGTTCGATATGAACGCGATCAACGATATCGAACGAAAAGCGATGGCTGAATTCTTCAACAACCGCAATCGAAGCAAGACACCGGCGGTGTACAAGGATTACCGCGACTTCATGATCAATACCTATCGCCTGAATCCGGTCGAATATCTCACGGTGACGGCATGCAGGAGGAATTTGGCCGGTGACGTTTGCGCCATCATGCGAGTTCATGCTTTCCTCGAACAGTGGGGATTGATCAACTATCAGGTATGGAGCTCTCCTGCCTACCGAAGACTCATGACTGATTAGATCTAGGTTGATGCAGACCAACGTCCATCTCACGTTGGCCCTCCTTTTACAGGTCACTTTAGGATCATTTGCGACACTCCTCGTGGCTTACAAGCATGGCAACCATCTGCTGACCCCGTGGTCCTCGAGGGAAAAAAGAGCCAGGATACTGACAACAAATCCAATACCGCTATACTGGCTAAGGGTGATCATAACCTCGAGATCGGACGCAATATCTACGAGGCCAACGCGAAGGGTACCCCAATCAATAAGACGGAAGGGAAAACCAATGGCGAGACGCCCGCACCCAACGGCGTCAGCGGGTCCGATGATGCTACCAAAGCCCCCATTGCTAGGGTCAATTGTCACCAATGCGGAAATGATTGCACACGAATCTATTATCATAGCAATCAGACGGACGCCAACCCCAAAGCCAAGTACGATCTATGTCCCAATTGCTTCACTGAAGGCCGTTTACCTGCAAACCACACCAGTAACATGTACGTGAAGATGGAAAACCCTACATACACGTCGACTTTGGACCGAGATGCGCCATGGACAGACGCCGAGACTCTGCGCCTCCTCGAAGGCTTGGAACGGTTTGACGATGATTGGGGTGAGATTGCAGAGCACGTGGTGACTCGCACGCGTGAAGAATGCGTCCTGCAATTCTTGCAGTTGGACATTGAGGAGAAGTACTTAGATTCAGAGGCGCCCATCAGCGGGCCAACAGGCTTGTCGATGCTTGGGCCTCAGCAGGGGCAGCTGCCATTCAGTCAAGTGGACAACCCCGTCATGTCTGTTGTCGGCTTCCTTGCAAGTCTGGCAGACCCGGTCAGCACTGCAGCAGCTGCTAACAAGTCCGCCGATGAATTGAAGCGAAAGCTCCGCAAGCAGCTCGAAGGTGACAAGTCGAGTGAGGACTCGCAGACTAATGGCGACGAGAAGCGCAAAGACTCGATGGATGTGGACATTCGGCAAGAGGTGACAACCACGACCACGACCACGACAACAACCAAGACATCCACTCTGGCCTCGATCCCTTTGGCATCGATAGGAGCTCGGGCTGCTGGTTTCGCATCTCATGAAGAGCGGGAAATGACGCGGTTGGTGTCGGCTGCCGCCAACGTGACATTGCAGAAACTTGAGATGAAGCTCAAGTACTTCAACGAGATGGAGGCAATTCTTAGAGCAGAGCGACGTGAGCTTGAACGGGGACGACAACAGCTATTCCTGGATCGGCTCGCTTTCAAACGACGAGTTCGCAATGTGCAGGATGGACTCAAGGCAGCTTCGGCGGTGGGAGGTGAGCAAGGAATCCGTATGGCACAGGAGGCAGTGGGTGAAGGTGAGCGGCTGAGTTTCCAGCCAGCAATTAATGCACAGGCGGTGCCCCC
This sequence comes from Microcera coccophila, assembly GCA_024112705.1. NCBI lineage: Eukaryota > Fungi > Ascomycota > Sordariomycetes > Hypocreales > Nectriaceae > Microcera > Microcera coccophila. Next base: position 7,318 of record JAMYIC010002075.1, on the reverse strand, counting down.
CCCGAGCAATGATGGACAGGTGAAGAGCTATGAGGCGTAGCAGGCTAGAAACCACCAGAACACGATAGTGAGGGGAGGTTGGAGACGTTTACAGGCCAATGCGGTAGCACAGAAGAAAGTCGTATGAAAAGAGGCGTGCACCAAACTGACGACAGTGTGGGGGATAGGACAGGATGAAAGTTTGATGGTTTATTCCGATTGAAGTACTTCAAGGGTAATTGATGGTTTTGTAGACGGGTGTTTTGGTTTTTGGTCGGTGTACGACTACGTTTGTTTAGTTATATCCTTCCGGATGCTTTCCTGATTGATACGGAGCACGAACCAGGAACAATAGTGCGTTAAGATATTTTGGTTGAATACTACACACCCTCGGACTTTCGCGATTGATATTTCTGAATTGGGAGGACTCGAAGTTGTATCAGGAAACAACCAGTGGGTGCGAGCAGCGGGCAAAAGGAAATTGCCGTTTGCAGAAGTCGTGATTCGGGTCCCAACGACAGATTGTTGTCGGAATAGATGAGACCTTCGTTCTAAAGAGTACAGTACTTGCCGGAAAGAAAAAGACACTCTGCACTCCCAAGAAAAGTTCATAATATGTACCAAACTCCACGGATAGCCGAAAGGTAAGATGATGGAGGATATGGTTGAAGCTGAGCTGTTGGGCGTTTTCTATTCACACCTGGAGGTGCTTCCAGACTCGAACTACGGCGCTGTGGTGGATTCAAGCTCGTTTGATCTCTGATCAACGGCATGGATCCTTGAACTGGAAAGCTAGCGCACCCAGCGGGAGGGTGGATGGAGGCTCAAGGTTCCTCGCTGTCGGTCCAGCGGGGGAAGCCTCAAGCAGGGATTTCGAAAGGTCGAGATGCGGGAGGATGGAGTTCGATAAAGAGTCGCGACTGAATGAGACTCTGAGGGCCTGTCTAATACTGTAAACCTGGAGGGATCTTGTGTGTCGTTGGTTTGTCCGAGGGCTTTTTGAGAGCCTACAGCACCTCTCTTAAGTTACACGATACCTAAGGTACTTGCATCCGGCGCGTACGTACACGGCCTTACCTAAGGCAAACGGAGAAAACCCGGAGTTGATGGTACAGGGTACAAGGTACCTCGCGATGGAAGGAAGCTGGAGATGGGAATCCATGGGTGGTATTGCAAGTACCTCGGCCCAAGGCTGATTGCGGCACCCTTGGAAGTCACTGGACCCCCTGACGTCTCGGTGCATCCCCGAGGAAGGGGTGGGGAGTGGAGCGGGAAGCACAAGCAACAACCGAGCATGTGCTTTCGAACGAATTATCATCCGCTGTCGCTTTAACCTAGGCCGATCAATTGTTCCTTCGATTAATATAGCGTCTCGCTCATCGCCGGGAGCCTTTTCTTATATCTTCGCTGCTCGTCCTCCCTTTTCTTCTGTCGCTGTTGCTGTCGCTGCTCTCACAGCATGTTGTTGACTTCAGCCCGCTCGTCCGCTCTGAGGAACAGTCTGCGACGCTTGAATACAGCCCATCCTGTAAGTCTTTTCGTCTATTCATGCTTTCTCCGTCCCCTTCCTCGTGATCCTTCTGCACGCTGTTCGCTATCCGTAGTCCTGCTGGCTAACACGTGCTTCAAGAAGATACAGACTCTCACGATGGCCCCAGCAAAGCGTGCCAGCAGCTCTGTCCCATCCGGTACGTCCAATATCCGTGGCTCCCTCGTCCTTCTCGCGCTCGTCGACCCCGTTTCGTCGGTTTGTTTTACTTCAAATATATCGGGTGCTATCCATTCTGATGAACTCGATCGAGACACGGGAGTTGATTGGTTTGATTTCGACCGAAAGGGCGGCAACCTTAAGTCGCACAATCACTGACATGTGCTTGCCTTAGGATATGCTGAGGACAAGTCCAAGGGTCCTATGTTGAGGTTCCAAGCCTCTCTCCCACGCCTCCCCGTTCCGACCCTTGAAGAGACAGCCAAGCGCTATCTCAAGTCTCTCCATCCCATTCTTCCCCCTTCCGAGTACGAGGCCAGCAAGAAAGCTATCGAGGAGTTTATCCAGCCTGGCGGTGTCGGCTCCAGCCTTCAAGAGAAGCTCATCGCCAAACGCGAGGACCCCAAGACCAAGAATTGGATCTACGAGTGGTGGAACGATGCTGCCTACCTAACCTATCGCGATCCTGTTGTCCCCTACGTCAGCTACTTTTACTCGCATCGTGATGACCGGAGGCGACGCGATCCCTCTAAGCGAGCCGCTGCCATTACTACCTCTGTCCTCGAGTTCAAGAAAATGGTCGATGCCGGTACCCTAGAGCCCGAATACATGAAAAAGCTCCCCATTTGCATGGATAGCTACAAGTGGATGTTTAATGCCTCTCGAGTTGCTGCAAAGCCTGCCGATTACCCCGTCAAGTTCTCCGCTGAGGAAAACAAGCACATCATCGCCATCCGAAAGAACCAGTTCTTTAAGATCCCGCATGAGGTTGACGGTAAGCAACTCAACACCTCTGAGCTCGAGCAGCAATTCAAGCACGTCTACCATGTGGCCCAGAACACTCTCGCCGTTGGCGCTCTGACCTCGGAAAACCGTGATGTCTGGACTGACGCCCGTGAAATCTTGCTCAACGCAGGCCCCAACAACAAGGCTGCGTTGGAGGCCATTGAGGCGGCTTCCTTTGTTGTTTGTCTTGATGATGCCGCCCCCGTTACTCTGGAGGAGCGCGCCCATCAATACTGGCATGGTGATGGCGCTAACCGCTGGTACGACAAGCCTTTGCAATTTATTGTCAACGATAACGGCACCTCGGGATTCATGGGCGAGCATTCTATGATGGACGGCACTCCTACCCACCGCTTGAACGACTACATCAACGACCTCATTTTCGGAAACAAACTGGACTTCTCTGACCCACATGTTCGATCTAATCTCCCTGAGCCCCAGCTGATTAAATTTGAAATCACCAAGGAGGTCGAAACCGAAATTGATCGTGCCACCAAGGACTTCAACGACGTTATTGCCCAACACCAGCTGGCCGTCCAAGCCTACCAAGGTTACGGCAAAGGTCTGATCAAGAAGTTCAAGTGTTCCCCAGATGCCTACGTCCAGATGATCATTCAACTGGCTTATGCCAAGATGTACGGCAAGAACCGCCCTACATACGAATCTGCTGCTACCCGACGCTTCCAACTGGGCCGAACTGAGACATGTCGAACTGTGTCAGACGATTCTGTAGCTTGGTGCAAGGCAATGTTGGATGCCGATGCCAACGACAAGACTCGGGTTGAGCTCTTCCGAAAGGCCATCAATGCCCACCTTGAATACATCTCTGCCGCTTCCGATGGTAAGGGTGTTGATCGACACCTGTTTGGTCTCAAGAAGCTTCTTGAGCCCGGCCAGGAGGTTCCTGCTATTTATCAAGACCCCGCCTACAGTTATTCCAGCTCATGGCATCTTTCTACATCTCAACTAAGTTCTGAGTTCTTCAATGGCTATGGCTGGAGCCAAGTCATTGATGCCGGCTTCGGCATTGCCTACATGATCAATGAGAACAGGTAAGTTGCGCACAAACCCTCTTGAACGCCCACATGTAGTCAGCAAGAACACGAAACTGATATGCATGATAGTCTTAACTTCAACATTGTTTCGAAAGGCTTGGGAAGCAACCGAATGAGCCACTACTTGAACGAGGCAGCTAATGAGATGCGAGACCTTCTTACTCCTACTTTGGAGCCGCCAAAGGCTAAACTATAGAGAACTATCCCTGTCATGACTAGAATTGGGATAGAAGTTTTGGATGGGACAATTGTATCGGACCGGCTAGCTGGAACTTCAGATCTGCGGCTCGTCTTTTGAGCATGTATTTTAACTAAAGGGCCGATTCGCATCTTGATAAACCGGATATGAACGTAAGGAGCACGAGAAGGAATCGGGGTGTAGAACATACCCACCTATAGCATGACATGAATATCGATTTTATGCTTGATGAAGGTATTGAGAATCAAGATGTATGATTTTGCCCGCTTTAGAGTTGAATGACGCGGAACGTCCAAACGCTGTCTATTAGAGTACTACAATTCAGATATCCAATATCTAACTCCTTTCTAACCAGCATGGGCCACTATTTCGTTGACCAAGTCACCCTTATTCTCATCAAAATACGAACAGATTTGAGATGGAAGGGGCACTTCCTTATAATCGTCGTCGGGACCTGATATGACGTTGAGATTGATGCCGGCGGATTTGCTGGTAAAGACCTTGGTGCTTACGCTCTCCTTGCTGAAGTAGATCTGCGCACCATCGATTTGATCCAACATGACGGTTGGAATCGTGCCCATCACCTGGAGGGCAAAGTTTTGAGCCTTAACGACATCCACAGTTGAGACCAGGGTGTCGACCACTAGAGATAAGCGAGCCGAGTTTTCTACGGTCACTTGGTTTGCCTTACCCTTGACAATGATAGTGGTGTTGTTACATCTGCTAATTAGGATGGATTGTGATAGAGAAGCTTCAATCTCAATCGGCTGAGATTCCTTTTCGAAATTTTCCTATGCCATATTAGCTGACGAGACCATTCCACGCAGGCGAAGAGACAACATACGATTATCCATTTGTTGCCTTCTAATTCTTTCTTCGGCGGCTTCTTCATCCGCATACTCTCAGGCTTTGGCTTTTTCCCTGGAGCCGGGCTTTTACCACGGGCCGATGCATCGTGGTCTGAGACTGTAGAACTGGTACGGAGGGATGGGTTCTTGTGTGTCATCTCCGATTTATCGACTTTTCGAAGACCCTTGGTAACAGATTCACCCTTGTTGAGCTCGGAGAAGACAGCGCCGAAGCCACCTGTTGGGGGAGCCGGAGCAGATTCCGTCTTTACATCTAAGACCGGGGGCGGGCCCGGTGGAGGAGGAGGAGGAGGTGGCGCACCTCCGGCCGCAGGAGCCGAGGCCTGAGGCCGATTTTGCTTCGAGGAGAGCGTCTTGACAACGTCCTTGACTGGATCGCCCTTGGGATTCCAAGGGATGCCCGATTTATAATACTGCTTGACGTAGTCGGCAAGATCACGGAAGATCTGATAGAAGGTTTGAATCCATTCGACCTGTTTGGGATCCCTACATAGCAAATTAGTTAGATGGTTTTCAGGGTCAACAATCATGGCTTCAGTATGGGACTTACTTGTCTTTGTGTTCCTTTAGTACCCTGTTTCCGAAGAACTGGGCGGATCCAAGACAATCATCGACATGCGCAGAGGGTCGACTATCAACAGTGACCCAAGCTAGAACCATGATACCATCGGCAACCGCGCTTAGTTGAGTGTACATGGGATCAGGACGGTTCGATTCTTTGATCTCGGTAGCAGCCATCATTGCATCGTTGATAGGCTTGAGAAGGTCTTGGAATGTAGCCATCTCGGCGCCAGAGAGATCAGGTTTCTTGGCCTTGGTTGAAATGAGGAGAAACCTGCGCTGTTCTCGAAATCCCTTGGCAACTTCAGAAGCCTACTCGAGTATTGACCTGGTTAGCTGTTGATAATCTCAAGATGCCGTTGTTTCCAGTGACTCGAAATAACCACGAGAGGACCAACCTGTTGGGCTACTAGGCCACCAAGCTCATTGCTGATCTTGACGTAATTCTCGACTGAGGTGTTGAGAAAAGCATCAAAATCTTCGACGGATTCAGGGAGCGGCTCAGGAGCAGCCTCGGGCTTGGGTGGAGGCACTGGCGCAAGTGCAGGCGCAGGCGGGGCAGCAGAAGAGACTGAGGCGGCAGGAGGTGGAGGAGCTGTACCATCGAGAGCTGCGACGTCGTCGGAGGGATCGGTGGAGGCGGCAATGTCCTCTAATCGTGATGCAGCAGCTTCGAGTCTACGATGAGTATGGGTCAGCACACATGGTGACCCCGGCTGAAAGATGAACAACTAGGGGCAAGACGATACCGTTTGATGAGGGTGGTCAAGTTGTGCATGTGACCGGCAGCAGGCATTTTGGCTGTGAGGACGATGACTTTAAATATGCTATGAAATGCTCTTCTCGAAAGAAAGCGGATGTTTCAGGGGAAAGCTGATTGCGCAGGCGGGCAATGAGCCGGTTCAAATACCCCAGTGATTGGGGTTCGGGATAACGAAGGATAGCTTCAGGGGTCGCACCCGCAAGACGCTGGAGCTGGTGACGACGCGTCTAGGCAACCGATGTAGGGATGAATTGATCAATGCTGCGGCCTGGAGTGGTTTTCGTAGACTAGGAGGACTAAGCAAAGCTGTAGCTGGAGATGGCAACGTAGGGAATGCGATCAAAAAAACCAGATGCAGCAAGAAGAAAGTGAGACGAGGCGAGGTTGAGTTCGGACCATGGCTTCATCCTCCGGAACAGGGTCAAAGAAGAAGGAGGAGGAGCTTGAGCCGGACGGAGCCTTCTAGGGCCGAACGCCGTCCAGGTACAGCAGCAAATGGAATCCACCTCGGGCACCTTAGGACGAGGTAGGTACGTACCTTCGCGCAGGAACAAGACGCAACGGGTAAGGCCTGTCAGGTACAGCGAGGTACCTTGCAAATGCGGATCCTCCAAAGCACCTCACCTCTCAAGGAGCTAAGCCTGGCCGGCCTAGGCTGTTAAGGTTCTGTGCTCTGCTATTCTGGGTCGATAGTTGGTTTCCTGGAGCCAGATGGCTTGACATTGATGCCTCGTTTGCATTGGACCGATGCGGTACATGATGTACTTGAGCATCTATTGCCTTGACTAAGGCATTTTACCTTAGGTAAAGGTATCTCGAGGTCCAGTAACGGGACGGCTAGAGAGCCTCCCGCGTCAGAGTCCCACCCCCAACGGCTCAGTCCAGGCCGCCTCGACACCGCCCTTGGTATGTGGGAGAGGGGAAAAAAAAAACATACACCACGTCTATGACCAACGCATTCCACAAGGCATTGTACCATCCAAGATCATATTGTTGGCTTAACTTAGCTATACTCTACTCTACGCTTCAACTACTCTTTGTGTCACCTCACTGCATAGGCATCGCCTTATCCACATACAGTGCTCACACTCAGCTAAACAGATACCTTGAGCTGCAGACACCTGCCATGAATTTTGCTTGGGTCGACTCGCTGGGGCCTTGTTGAAAGCGCTCTATTCACTTCGCCTCTTGGAACGCTAGGGTTTTCTCGAAATCAAGCGCTTTGACCTGACGAACGCCAGTTCTCTACCTTGGCCTGAATAACCTCTTCCCGTATCGTACCTATTTAGCTTTACCAGTGGTTTTCGAGCCACGAGCCCACTGCCCAATAGACAGTACGGACCCCTTGTGTGTCAGTGGAAAGAAGATCCGCTCCTTCTACTAGAAGGAGAATTACGA
>JAMYIC010002073.1:0-16372 GCA_024112705.1 Microcera coccophila | reverse complement strand
CCCCCTCCCCCCTGCCGACCTGGCCGCCCCACCGCAAGCGCTAAACCGAACCCCTCTGTCTTGGGCCTGCCACCCCTGCCCCCCTGCCAACCGACCCCCTGTCCTGCTGTGAACAGGGCCGCTACGGATACGCTACTAGCCTACCACGGCCTCTCCCTGCAGACTTTCCCGTCGGCGCATCGCTAGTACCCAAAGCAGGTCGCTGTGGCACCTGCTGGACTCAGCCTCGTGGCCCCTCCCCCAAACGTCACCCACTGACGAAAGCCCAACAGCCCGGGTCACTTGTCCCAAACGAGGCACATGAGCTACGCCTGCATTCTCCATCGTCGCTGATATATCAAGCATCGCTCCCCTTCCTTCAAACAGGGTCTCTCTTCCCATACCAAGTCAAGATAGTCTGGATACCCTTCGCTTCCTACCCTGTGGGCCACTCTCATTAGGATCAATCCGCCTCACTTACACGGTCGATCCCCAACCACGGCTCACCTAAACCACCTTCACTTACACACACACACGCACTCACACATCCCGCACAAAGCAAACCAACATGGACTCAAGGTATCTCACCATGGATGAGCTCAACAAGGTCGCCCTCGAGCAGTTCGTCTACCAGCCTGTCAGCCGCGACATGATCGCATACCTCGCACAGGCCGCTCACAACGTCATTTCTTGCGACTCAACTCTCATGCCTCCCGCCCAGGCCGAGTCCCGGAACCTCCCCCCCACTCCTCCGAGGAGCCCGGAACCCCGAACTGTCCGTTCCGAGGACGGCACCCTCCCGACCCTGGAGGAATTCATCACGCAGCTGGTCGTCTCCTCCAACGTCCAGGTGCCTACTCTCATGTCGACTCTCGTTTACCTCAACCGTCTCAAGTCCAAGCTCCAGCCCATGGCCCGCGGTCTGCGATGCACCACCCACCGCATCTTCCTTGCCGCTCTCATCCTCGCCGCCAAGTACCTCAACGACAGCTCTCCCAAGAACAAGCACTGGGCCAACTACAGCCACATCAGCACCGACGGCAGGAACTTTGGCTTCAGCCGAACCGAGGTCAACCTGATGGAGAAGCAGCTCCTCTTCCTCCTCGAGTGGGAGTTGAGGATTGTCGAGGAGGACCTCTACCGCGAGTTCGACGACTTCCTTGAGCCCCTTCGGGTCAAGATAGCCGAGCGACACGCCAAGAAGATCCGCCACCGCGAGGAGAAGCGCCGACAGCAGGAGATCTATGCGGCCTCCACTCGTTACCCCAGCCCGCCTTCATCGCGCGGCCACTCTCGATCTCGAGGCTCGACCCCCGAGCACATGCGCAACGGCGGCGGCTCCATCACCCCTCCTGGCCTCAGCTACAGCAGCTCTTCCAGCTCCTCTAGCTCTTACGCATCTTCCGTCTCCTCTCGGCAATATTCTCGGTCGACTACTCCGCTCGAGTCCGACCCCTCGCCCTACCCCTACGAACTCCACCAGGGCGGCCTCTACGACTCGCCTGTCGAGATCGTCCCCGAGGTCGATTGCCCCAAGTCGCGCGGGTACTCTGATCGCATGCTTCCTTACGAGATCTCCCCCGATGAGTACCAGCAGTACCAATATCAGCAGCTTCAAGATGGCAGTGCCAAGAAGCGATCACGACGAGGCATGTGGGGCCGCCTTCTTGGAGGCGCAGTCGCTGTGCGATGAAGATCAGCATAACAACACATGGCGTTCACGGCATTGTACTATTACGGAACCGACAAAAAGTTCGGCAAAGGCGTCGGTGGCTTCGACAAATCAAGATGCAACATCACGGCGAACAACATCGCTATAATTTCTTTTGTTCTTTTTCATTATGAATCATTCGGTCCGGATTTTTAGGCGTTTCATGGAATATCATGCATCAGGCAGGGCATAGGCATCAAGATTAGGAATTACAATGTGTTTGGGGCCACAATCTATACCTAACGGGAATGATTGGGACATTGGAGTCGGAGGTATAGGGCACGGTCGGACGCATCATGAGACACTTCCTCGCACCCAAGGATGGATTGCGCTGGAGCACGTGCATTATGGTAATGGGAATAGCTTGCATCAGGTAGATTTGGAGTATTCCCAAACGGGGAACTTCGCACTCAATCAATAACTGGGCGCCTACGCCGGTATGCAAACATTAAACCATCTATGTCTGGCTCAAACTGTCTCGCTTAAAGTCCAAAACCTTCCCACTCAACTAAATAAATGTCTTACACGAGTGTCGCTTACCTGTTTCGGAAATACCCCAATCGGGAAGCTAGTCTGGTTGCTCTGCAGGGAGGAAGGCGAGGGGGGGGGGAGGAAGGTCCTTGGGAACCTGGAAACGGCAATCTAGGACTGAATTTTTTGCCTTTTTCGCAAGGCATTTTGTACTAAATACGCAAGTGCACTTGTTACACCTTCCCTGCCTTACCTGACTTACTTTAGGTACTTACTCATACGTTGTGTGGTTTGGGGCCGAGTCCGATCCGCCTTATCGCCCCCTCTCCCTCTCCCTCTCCCTCTCCCTCGGCCATTTACATGCGTGTAAGGTTGACGTCTGGGCATCTTGGCAGACTCTATCTGCGCCCTCTACATTCAAAAATTCGTCCACACCATCCGAGCCTAAACGGGGGATTCGAGCCACTGTGGTGCCCTGAGTCTTGGCCGGTGGATCCCTGGATTGCGATACGGATCGGATACGAAGAGGCCAAGTTTTGCTGCGCAGGTTAATCGCGAGGTTGAGCCCAACTTATTATGTGCTGAGCTATGACGCCAGGATTCAAAGTGCTTATTCATGCGGGGGACGGGGGGGGTGATGGCTATTGGTCATGTTTTGAAGGTGAGGCGCGGTGAGGCTTTTTGGGGGCCGTTTCAAGCATCGGTCGAGTCGCAGGTGACTGAAATGATTGGACTGGGTATCTTGATTCTTGACACAACACTGCTCAGCTATGACTGCTGAGTATATAACTGCTCTACAGAAGGATTTCGTTTCTCGACGCTAACAGAACTGCAACCTTTGTCAGCTTGACTTCGCTGCCTAGCCCACTACTCTTCCACAACCACTCGAGTCTGCCTGAACCCCACCCCGGGCACCCCAGATCTCAAGCTCAAACTGCTCAACACGACGCTGATACTTGACAAGGCCATCGCAAGGCTCGCCCATACGGGTGCCAGCTTCACATGCTCCCCGCTGGTGGTGGTGATGGGGTATAGACACCCCGCCGCGATTGGCACCGCCAAAAGATTATATATAACAGCCCAACCAAAGTTGAACTTGATTCGTCGGAATACCACACCGCTGAGCTCGAGGAGGGTAAGAACTGCCGTGAGTGACGAAGTTGCCAAGACGAAATCAGCCGAGGAGATGGCAACATCGGAGCCCGAGCCGATGGCGATGCCGATATCTGCCGTCGCGAGGGCAGGGGAGTCGTTGATGCCGTCGCCGACCATGGCAACCATCGCGCGCTTCGTCTTGGACTCTCCTGTGTGGAGCGTTCGCTGAAGGTAACCGACTTTGGCTGCTTTCTCAGAGGGTAGAACTTCTGCAAGGACGTTGGAGGCGGGGATGCCGATGCGATGGGCCACGGCGCGAGCCGTGGTTGCGTTGTCTCCCGAGAGCATCCAAACTTGAGTCCCACGGGCATCAAGGGCCTTGATGACGGCGATGGCTTCAGGGCGAATGGGGTCGGAGATAGAAAGAGCAGCCGCGAGCTTCCAAGTGTCTCCGCTGCTCGACTTCGTCCCGACGAGGGCGATGGATTTGGCTTCCTCCTTCCAAGTGGTGAGGAGGGACGAGACATGCGCAGATACATTGACGTTAAGGTCTCTCATTAAGAGTTCGTTGCCTACGATGATTTCGGAGGACTCATCGCTAAGCCCCTTGTAAGTGGCCTTCATGCCCCTTCCCGGCAACTCCTCTAGGCCCTCAATCTCCGCTGATCGAACGTCGGCACCGCAAAATGCAACGACTGCCTTGGCGATGGGATGGCTACTGTTTTCTTCAACAGCTTTTAGTGCTGCCATCACCTGCGGTTGCTCATCTGTCTCGAAGTCCCCGTCTGGAAAGATGGCCGAGTCGGTAATCTGGGGTTCCCCGCCCTCAGTGAGGGTACCCGTCTTGTCAAACACGACGCAATCAATCCTGCTCGCCTTTTCAAACGCCTCGCCACCACCCTTGGCCAAGATGCCGTGCTTAGCGGCAATGCCGCCGCCTACGAAAATTGCCGTCGGAGCGGCAAGCCCGAGGCCGCATGGACAAGCGACCACGAAGACGGCGATGGCAAACTGGATGGCAAACGCCGCCCAGCCGCCGGTGTCGTCACTCCAAGAGGCTGGGAGGGTATGCGAATACCCGAGCGCTGTCCAGACAACAAAGGTAAGGATAGCAATCAGCGTAATGACGGGGACGAAGTACGTGGTCAAGATATCGGCGATCTGCTCAATCGGGGCTCGCTTGGTCTGGCCTTCTCGAACCACTTCCACAATTTGATCCAACATCGATCGTCCAGAAGCGCCCGTGACACGGATAGTGATGGCAGTGGCCTTATTGACGGTGCCCGCAAAGACTTGGTCCCCTTCGGCCTTCTTTATGGGTCGGGATTCTCCTGTCAAGCTTGACTCGTCGAAACTGCTCTCTCCCTTGACAATGACACCATCCGCTGGCGGAGACGCACCGTGAGGGACTCTGATGACATCGCCGAAATCAAGTTGGTCGACGTCAATAGTCGTCGTCGTCTCGGCCCCATCAGTATCCTTCTCAACAAGAAGTGCGCGGGTAGGTCGAAGCTTTCCTAGCATCTCTACAGCGTTGCCTGTCTTTGACTTGCTGTACGCCTCAATCAGCCTGCCCGCTAGGAGGAAAAGGGTCAAGAAGACGACAGAGTCGAAATAGTTTTCGGCGCCCGACTTTTGATGACTCCTGTCGCTGGCGGCAGCAGCAATCATCTGCGCAACGGATGAGACGTATGCGATCGTAGTCCCCAGAGAGATGAGCATGTTCATGCTTCCAAACTTGTAAAACCTAGCTGCGAGAGGTACTTGGCTGCCCGAACGCCACATGGTTCGTATTTCCTTGGCTGCTCGGGTGTGGAAGATGTCGGCAGCGAAGAAGTAGACTGGAGTAGCAAGGATGCAGAGCGCAACGTCTGTGCGACTGAGACCGGAAGCCCATGGCTCCATGAGATACATTTTGGTGTGGTCGGAGTCTGGCACCAGGCTCATGTAGACGATGCCGAGGATGAAGGTAGGGATGGCGACGATGATGGTGAGCAACTCCCGCCAGAGGAGCGCGCGCTGGTGCTTGGCCCTGATGGCTCGAGATCTTTCCTCGAGAGTGGGCGGATGATATATTGAGGCGCGCAGAGAGCTATCGGCAGCTTCAATAGCTCGAAGAATGTGTCTGATGGTGAACCTTGGCGCGTCGGGTGTGTAGCGCACTTTGAGGATGGGGTTGTTGAGAGCCGGGGCGCGAACGATGTCGAGCTTCTTGGGGTTGAGACTCGTCAAAGTCCGACTGATCCTCTCGGGACAACGATTGCAGAAGATGCCGTCGACCTTGATCTCAACGTCCCGTTCGCTAGCAGATTGCTTCTCCTCCTCGAGGTTTACGACCTTGTCGATTGCCGCGTCGTAGCCGAGATCTTCAACGGCTTCGACGATGTCTTGGGCTCGGTTGCGATCTGTAAAGTCGACAGCGGCACTGTTGGCGACGAGGTTGACGACGACCTTTGAAATCCAAGGGTACTTTGAGATCTCTTCGGTGATGGTGTTGGAGCAAACAGCACAGGTCATGCCGCCGACGGAAAGGGTGGCTCGCCATACCGAAGGTGAAGCATCATCGTTGCCTGTAACGACATCGTCGAGAGGCTCAGTGGGAACGAGCTTCTCCAAGGTGGTTGAGGTCTCGGAGGGGATTTGGGTAAGCGGATGGGTATCTTCTCCACCAACCATGGTGTTACCGGTGGCAGCGGCAGATCGACAAGCTTGGCAATTTTCGAGATGAGCAGCCTTGGAGGACTCTTTAAGAGAGGGCGTCGGTTTCGGCCACCAAAGCCGGAACCAGGAATCGAGCGTGCCAGACGCAGATTGGGCCACGTCTCGACTGCCTTGGCCCAACTCGACTTGAGAGCTGTGGGCAGAATCGTTGGCGCCATCGGTGGTGTTGAAGCCACATACCTCGAAGCCGACATCCTCGAGCGTCTTTTCAATACTGCGCACCGACGCGACACTGTTCTCCCTGTGTTCGACAGTCACTACCGAAGTAACTAGGTTAGGTGAGACCCAAAGGACATCCTGGCCGTATGTCTCATGGAGGAGTGACTTTATCAGGGCGACACACGAGGGGCAGTGAAGGTTCCCCAAGAGATATGATGTAGTGGTAACGTCCACCGACGCCATGACAGCCGTGGAATAGCAGGGGGGAATGGCTCGAGGGGGGGTGCTGTGTAGCGCGTTCTGGTGCCAGCTCGAGACTGGTAAGGTAGGGCCGCGGCGTACAGAGACGCAAGGTGGTGGGAACGATGGAATGCAGTAAATCACCCCTTGCGACGAGAGGGGAATGGGGGGTGGAAAGAAGGGGAAAATGAAAAAAAAGAAGAGGAGTCGCCGCACTGGTGCTTGTGGGAGAAAGTCAAGGCAGATGAGATGTGAATTGGTGGTTCCGTTCTTGCCTCGATTTAAATCCTCTTGGTGGGTGCTTCCATACTTAATACTCGGCCTGATGACTGATGTCTCCAGACTAAAATCCGCACAAATCTCGCAATGAAGCGATGATGATGACCAACAGACGCCTTAGCCCGACGGTAACACAAAGATGATGCACGATGATGATGATGATGATGGTGATACGCCGAGCGGCCAAAAGCCCTCGAGGCTTCTCGAACTGTCGCAACTCATATCCATTGGAGGGATTTGTGCTTCCAGACCTGTTCCTTTTCCTTGAGAGATGGTGGATCTGAGGGAAGGATTGGAGGAGGTGCGGGTGGCGATCATTAACGACGATGATCCGAAACCGGCTTAGAGGGTTAAGGCTGATTCTAGGTATTAGCGTTGCGATTATTCAGCAATTGAGAGGTTTGTGCCCGAAAGAACGTCGCAGGCGATTCTCCACCGATACATACAGGACCGCGCGGTAAGGTGGAGAAGGAAAACACCGGATCAGCTTACACCAAACTTTGGTGACGGCGATTCGGTGTTTTCTTTACCCCACAGGTGAGGAGGGTAGCATTCACCACCACACACGTATGCAGAGTTCGGATGACGGTATTTAGAGAACGATGCGGATACGAGGTTACGAGAGAGAGAGAGAGGTCACGCGAGGGGCTGCCCATTCACTCGCAGCCCTTGATCGCCCCGCCTGCGCAAATCCACATCCATGGTAATGCTGCTCGGGTTGATGTCGTGGATCAGGCTCAACATGTGTAGGCGAAAGGGTTCCGTTCTCGATATCTTGCAGGCAAAGAAAGTCCCGTTTTTAAATGGTGGCACTGAAGATGAGTACCTGTACAGGTGAGCGAACAATAAACAATGAAAGCATATTTCAGAGTTTCAGCACGGGTTTTAGGCATACGGGATAATCTGCTGCCGGTAGAAGGAAAAAATATCTCATGATTTGACAAATATTTCTTTTTGCCATATATTATCATGTAGTCATCGGATCAGGTGCGGAAGATTAAGTGGTGGGAGCTCGGACGAATCCATCTCATCGACAACATTCGCTTTTATGGCTTTGAAACCTGTTTCAGAGATATGGGTTTGTTCTTGCTTATTCGAGGTTTCTTGCGAGCATATAAGTGACAAAAACTTAGGGTTGGCGACTACCAAACCTGAACCCTTTTGTATTAAAAACCCGAAAACCCTTTGTCCTTGAAACCTTACATGAAACCGCACAACAATTCATCCGGCAACCCCCTTATTGCAATTCTTTCTAAGCAGGTACTCCGAACCCCCCCTTGGCCACAATGTGACCAGCCAGCTCCCCGATCGTCTTGTCGCTCAGGACCTCGAAGACGGAGACTTCAATGCCACAGTTACTAAACACCCAGTTACGGACACCGACTGCCACGAGGGAATCGACTCCGTAGGCGTTGGGTGGTTTGCCGGAATCAATCTCCTCGGGGAGCATGTTCATCGCCTTGGCCAGCATCTGGATCAAACGGGTGGCGACGATCTCGGTTGCGGAGGGGACGTCGGCGCAACAGGCGAGCATTGATTTCATGTCGACGTTGCTGGAGCCCTTGGTGACGGAGAGGTTAGGCGGCATGTCCACCACATTCATGTAGCCATAGAGGGCGGTGCGAGACCAATACGGATCCGCGGGCTGGTTTTGCTGGATGAGACCTCCGGTGCCGATGCCCATGATGACTTGCGGCGGCATGGGAACGGAGGATGTTATTTCCATCGTGATGGCGTGCTTGATCATGGTGAGGAAATCTTGGTGTCGAATGCCGTAGAACCCGCTTGCGCGAAGCATGTCCAGGATCTCCTCGTCGTCAGCCAGCATGCCGGCGCCGAGAACAGGGCCGAGATCGATTGAGACAGCATGCTTTCCCCGAAGGCGGTAGTTACGGGCAAGCGCGTCGAGATAAGCGTTGCCGGCAGCGTAGTTCGCCTGACCTCTGTTGCCAATCACTCCTGCGGAGCTGGCGAGAAAGATGAAAAACGGGTCGCAGTCAGCCGAACCGACGGCGTTGATGAGGTTCTCAGACCCGATTGCTTTTGGCTTGAACGCCGTCATCCAGTCTCCATAGCTCATGTTGTCGAACACAGCATCTTTGATGACGGATGCGCACTGGAACACACCGTTGATGGGGGGCATCTCCAGGCCAATTCTTCCCACTGTTCTTTTCAGACCGTCCGCGTCGCAAAGATCGACTTGGTACACTCGCGCGTTCACGCCCCTCTTCTCGAGGTTGTCGATGAACTCGATGGCTGCCTGAGATGAAGCCCCCGATCGTGACAAGAACACAACGTGTTTGACCCCGTTATCGACGAGAAGATCGCAGATGCTTCGCCCAAGGCCACCCAACCCACCAGCCAGGACGTATGTGCCGTCTGGTTTCAAGGCCTCACGAAGCGGTTTGGCAAGCCTCGGCGAGATGGTTTTGACCGCGACTCCGCTCGAAGGACCACCGGCGATGCTCGTGAGACCAAAATACGGACTTTTCTCGAGCCCACGAAGCGCGCTTTCGAGCTTGGATAGTTCAACAGTATGAACAAGCTCAGGGCGAATGGCAAATTCGAGTTGGGCATTTTCAACGAACTTGGCTGTATCATCAATGAGTTTCGCTGCGTAGTCGGAGTCGTCTTCGAGAAGTTGTCTCAAGTCAAAGTTTACGAACGAGGCTGATGAACTCGTCATGCAAACTGTTGGTGGGCATGGCGACTTGTTTGCAAACTGAACGATGGAACCTCCTACGAATTGTCAGTCAACGCAGCCGCAAATGTTTAATGGCTACGACTCACCCCTACAAATGCAATTGAAGTTGCGCTCAACGTGTTGCTGAGTTGAGTTGTATACCACATCGACTCCCTTTTGAGTCAGGCCTTGTATGGTTTTCACGAAGCCATCCGAAGTAGCATCGAGGATACGATCACTATTGAGTCCACATCTCTCGAGAGCTTCTTTTTGGTTGGAAGTCTCAGCACCCATTACTGTGGCGAAGACCTTGGCACCGAGCTGAGAGGCTATTTGAACAGCAGCCAAGCCGAAAGAACTTGCTCCAGCGTGAACCAGCACAGACTTCCCTTTGCAGAGCCTTCCGACTTCACGAAGAGCATAGTACGCACTGACATAGGGACTGAGGGGGAGGTCTGAATTCCAGCGCTTGACGAAGCGGCTGTCGACGTGCTTCTTGGATTGAAATGCGCCGTCGAGAACGACTGCAGCCACCCGATCTCCTTTAGTGAAGCCGGAAACGCCGTCTCCTATAAGACCAACAAACCCAGTCATGTCTATGCCAATGTGGGATTCAGTTGTACGTCCCATGGCGATCTCAACGTCGTTATGCGTTATGAATGCGCTGTCAAACACTAGTTCGAGTTCTCCGGATCTGGGTTCAGAAACATCGATAGGAGAGAACACCAAGTGGTTGGGGAGGAGTCCCGGTTGTACAATTTCGAGTTTTCGTCCGTTTTGGTCTTCATGAAATGGTGCAACGGCTGGTTCATTCATGTTGCCGTTCTCGACTAGGCTATTGAGAGGGCTGATTGGAACTAGTCGAGGTATGAAGAGCTTTCCGTGTTCCTCGGCAAACTCTAGCTCTCGGGAAGTCGAACCCCGGATTCTGGTAAAGGACCGGCCATAAACACGGGCAATTGTTCGAGCCGTTTTAGGATCGTCCAACTGCGTGCTAGGGTCTAGGTCCAGGGTGACGATTGTTTTCAGCGGGTTCTCCGAAACCAAGGTCCTGGTGAGGCCGATTATAGAAGCAGCCCGCGCGTTTTGAACCTTCATGTGAGCACCTTGGGTCACCCACAAAATCCCTTTGGCCAGCTTCTGGAGTGTATGGAACATCTGAAAGTCGTTTTGAGACCAAGTGAAGATGGAAGTGTGGGCTTCCAGGTTATTACCAAAATCAAGAAAAGAGATGATAACTTTGTTCTTGATGTAGGAAAGGTCCTCCAGAACCTCACTAGGAGAGATGATGCCTATAACGACGTCGCTGTGGGAGTCACCCAGGATATCACTAACCCTGAAAGGAAGTCCCAGCGTGCGCAAAGCGTCAGGCAACAAGATGAGAACCTCATGAGGACCGGGGGCCATCGGATAGTCGCAGTGCGGGAGGATATCCATGAACTCCATGGAAGCTATTCCTTGAGAGGTTTCAAAGCTGTGGTTGATCGGCTTCTGCCATTCGAAGCCCTTTTCTGGGCCGTATGGGGTCAGAAGCCTACCTCCTGGTGTGAGCTGCAAACGTAGCATCGAAACATTAATGCCTTCAATGTCGCAGGCCAAAATCAGGTGGTACTGAGGCAACTCATCCGAGCCATCAATTGCCCTCTTTTCTAAGAGAGGCTCCAGAGGTGTGCCGTGAATCTCAGAGAAAACCTTGCCTTCGTCAGTCATGCCCGGCGTGATGGTGTATCTGGCTAAACGGAGGGTCCGGCCTGATTTTTGTGCGCAGACATCGAGAATACTCCGTGTGAAGTTGGAATCGCCTCCAACTTGAAGGATGCTAAGCCCCGCAAACTTATGAGCCATTAACTGGACAAGTACTTCGAGACTCTCACAATCCCCGTCGGAGCAGTCCCTTGCCCAGACAATCTCTGTGCAAAGATTTCGATTGTTGGGCAAAAAGCCACCTGTTTCGGGGGCTGAAGCTGATAGTCCTGAGAAATGAAGACCCCGAACCACAACACACGGATGCTCCCAGTCTGACTGGGTCATGGAAACATCCGCGTTTGCGTCCAAAATCCCTGTCCGCCGAGCGGTAGCGTAGCCGGTAAACACGTGGTTGACGTCTCTTGAAATGTCTCCAGAAACGAAGAGACTCTCAATGTAGGTAGGAACCATAGGCTTGTTGTCAATAGCGAAAAGGGTTTGAAACATAGAGTCTAGGGTGGCGGGATGAATTAGGTGCGGATACTCAAACTTGGCGGGCATCTTCGACTTGGTGTCGGGGATGCGCACTTTGCTAACACAAGCGTTGTTGCCTTTGGCGACCTCGCTGATGTTCTGAAACAAAGGCCCATAGTTCATACCGACTATGTCGAGAAGCTCGTATAGCTGTCTGGGAACCAGCGGCTCCGTGCAGCGCTTCTTCAAAGACTCATGCTGACTCTTCAATGAGCTGAAATCTGCCGCCATATGGTTGTGCTTGTACCGTATCTGCAGTGAGCCGCTGGCATGTTGTTCCCACGGGCCATCAAGTTGCTTGGAGTATATAGTGAAGCCGAACGAACTCTTCTCCTCACTACTGCCTTCGGAATCCTGCATTATTTTGAAGTTCATAGCCGTTTCTAGACCATGAGAAGTGTTTGGGATGATCATTGCTTTATCGATCCGCATCTTGGTAATCTCGTAGCCCAACAGGCCAGATTTGTTCTTGGTCAGCTGGCTTGCCCCTTCAAGCGCCATGGTCACCATTCCCGCGGCTGGGTAGACAATCGTCTTCTGGACCTGATGATCCTGAATCCACGGGTTTTCCGAGATTCTAAGGAAGCCACGCCACCTGGGCTCGAAAGAGACGGCATCAGCGGTGGGCGCACCGATCAAGTCCTGTCGGCCGAATTCCCTGAAGCGGTTTGCTCGGCTGAGGTGAGACTCATGCCAGTATGACTTGGTGTGGTTCCAAGGGTAAGGCGGGAGGTCGGCGAGACATTTGAGCCTAACATCATCGACTCCCCTTGACACAACCTTCTTCATGTCGACAGGGCATCCTCGAGCCCACAAGTGGCCAATGACCTCCAGAACCGAGACCGAGCCGTCCTTCTTACCCGTGAGAATAGACCGATAGGATGGAGGAGTTCCGTTCTTGAATTCAGATAGAATATCCAATGTCGGAGACTTCAAAACCGCGGAAGGGCTCAGCTCGACAATCACGTCAGGCTGCTCGTTGGCGGGAAGATTCATCATGTGTTCCACGGCGCTGACATATTCAACGCGAGAGACCATGTTCTTTGCCCAATACGAGTTGTTCAGCTCGGCAGTCGTGACAACGTTGCCGGTGACGGAAGAGATCATAGTTGCCGTCTGCGAGCCGCGAGCCTGAACGTCCTTGAGCATATCGGCGTAATCCGCATCAACCAAACTCATGTGAGAGGAGTGGTACGCTATGTTGACTGACAGTACTCGGAAAAATATCTTATACTTTGATAACTTGTCCGCAATGCGTTGAATGTCAGGTGCCCAGCCAGAAAGTGTGACCGATCGTGGGCTATTGACACAAGCAATCTCCACTTCATAATGACCGTCTGCGAATAGATACGCTTCGACATCGACGAGAGCCATGCCGACGACGATCATCGCACCGTTCAAGCTCGGCGCTTTGAGGGACACCCTCGAAGACGCAAGTCCGCGGTAATAGGCAACCTCCCATGCAGCTTCGCGAGTGAGGGCACCAGATGCAAATGCAGCAGCAACCTCGCCAGACGAATGGCCAATGGTGTAGGTAGGGTTGATGTCGAACGATCTGAGGAGTTCGACGAGCGCAATCTGTAGCGCAGTGGTAGCTGGCTGGGAAATTTCCGGCTTCGAGATACGTGATTCCTCCGGAGCTGTGAAGATCTCCTCGAACAAGTCAAAGGGACTTTCGAGAACGACATTCATATAAATGGAAGCTGCCTCGAGACTGAGGCGAAATGGTTCGAAGAGAAGGAGATCTCGACCCATGCGTGCGTGCTGAGCTCCTTGGCCGCAGAATATGAAACAGATCTTGGGGTTCTTGCCCTTGGACGCCCGATAGATTGAGGACTCGTCACAATGCTGGACTTTGGATATAAGATCCTGGCGGGAGGTAGCAACGACCGCGTACTTCCATTCCATCACAGATCGTCGGCAGTTGAGGGTGTATGCGTAGTCTCGTGCCAGGTACTTTGATGGGCCATCACCTTTGTTTGTCAAGTATGGAATGTGAGAGTCGATTATCCGACGAACGCCAGCCTTCTCATGTGAGGAGTAGCAGAAAAGCTGAGCCTCAAGCTTTGAGCTCGCTCTGTCGGCTCCACGATCTCTGTCGATCACGGACTTCGGCTCTACCGAGTTGTGAAATCCTTTCAGCCCTCGAATGGACATGTATCGTGGGGCCTCGTCGGCTATGACATGGCAATTAGTGCCGCCAAAACCGAAACAATTCACGCTGACACGGCGAAGACCTGGTACGGGCCAGTCCGTCATCTCCAAAGGTACCTGGGGCATGTAAGTAAGTTATGATCGAACCATGGTTAGGATGCATACCTTGACTCGCCACTCCTTGAAGTCGATGTTGGGATTCCCCTTCTCGAAGTTGATGTTCGGGGGTATCTTGCCATGCTCCAAGGTGAGGACGCCCTTGATCAGGCCAGCAACACCAGCAGCGCCTTCGAGATGACCGATATTGGGCTTGATTGACCCGACCACGATCGGATTATCGACGGAGCGGACAGAACCCAACGATTCGGAGATAGCTTTGAGCTCTCGCCAATCACCAGCCTGGGTACCAGTGCCGTGACACTCGACGTAGGCTGTCTGA
The DNA here is from genome assembly GCA_024112705.1 of Microcera coccophila. Classification (NCBI taxonomy): domain Eukaryota; kingdom Fungi; phylum Ascomycota; class Sordariomycetes; order Hypocreales; family Nectriaceae; genus Microcera; species Microcera coccophila. Next base: position 2,221 of record JAMYIC010002073.1, on the reverse strand, counting down.
TTGAAGTCCAAGCCGGCAGATTCGTATACTGAGCGAATGTTGGAAACTTGAGCTTCCTTACTCGGAAGGGTAATTCCTATAACAGGAGCTTTTAATTAGACCCAACGCGCAGGAGGTGTTGTAGAGCCCTTACCGGTGGTGTGGCCATCTTGATTAACTCTGGTGGCCCTAAGTACAGCACGGATTGTGTCGTTATCTCGAAGGGCGTCTGACATGCGCTTCATGACTACCACACCGATTCCTTCACCTCTACCATAGCCGTTGGCACGAGCGTCGAACGTGAAACACTTGCCGTCAGGACTCAGGAAGTTGAGAGCGGTCATGGGCATAATGGTATTTGGGGTGAGAATCATTCCAGCACCCGCAGCGATTGCCTGCAAATTGAACATTAGTACGATAGGGGCATAAAACGGGAGTTCAATGAGGTCATGCCAGGGAAGTCTCTCCTGTCCGGAGACTCTGCGCTGCCAAGTGCACAGAGACGAGGCTTCCGCTACAACCGGTATCAATAGTCATACTGGGACCATGAAGATTGAAGGTGTATGAGATTCGGTTGGCCATGATGGCAATGCCGTTGCCTGTGGCAGCATACTGAGGCTGCCAGTCCGGGTCTCGGAGGCACACTTGTTCATAGTCTGTAAACATTAGAGTCGGTTTGTAAGCAATGCATTTACACCAATCCATACCTTTGACGAAAGAGCCTACATAAACAGCAGCGTCGCTGCCATCTATGCCCTCTTTCCGAATTCCAGCTGCGTTGGGGTTTAGTTCACCGTAATGTGAGGATGGAGTGTCAACAAGACTTACCATTTTCGAGGGCCTCATATGAGGTCTCGAGGAGCATTCGCTGTTGAGGATCGATGGCTTTCGAATCTTCCGCAGAGATAGAAAAGAACTACAGTAGGGTTTAGCAACTAATGACTGGGTGTAGACTCATAGTATTCCAACTCTCAATACCTACCGGAGCATCAAAAGCAGCAACGTCACCTTTTAGGAAGTGGGCACCGCGGAAAGATATCTTTCATCCCAATTAGCGATGAATCATATACAAGAGCTCGGCGCATCTCACGCTGCCCTGCCTATCCCCTCCTGGATGATAGTATCCATTGATATTGAGGCGATCCTTGGGAAACTCGGTCCATTGAGACTCTCCATTCTCCAAAACCTTCCACAACTCCTCCGGAGAGCTGGCGTTACCGGGAAACCGGAGGCCAATACCAATGATGGCAATGTCATCCATGCTTAGGCACTCGAGGCTCATGAAGCCGTGGCCGACACCAATGAGACGTTGCAGTAATCGGAACCCTCTTGGGAAACCAAAGGAGGATGCACTTGAAAGCAGAAATTTGACAAGAGAAGGCAACAACGCTGGTAAGAAAGAGGTTTTATCAGGATATCTGACTCGACCGAGAAGGTAGCAGTTCAATGAATAATCTAAAGCTGATCCCGTGACGTAGGAATGGTGTGCTGACAGCTGTAAGCTGTCGGATCTATCAGTGAATGTAGACCAACTTCATCGCATGACCTTGCCACCCGAGACGAGCGGGCTTTTATGACATATACGATAAAACATTTAGAAGTGAATCAAAGGTAGCGACGAAAGCACTCTCCGATTCGTCCGATTATCTCCCACTCTTGAGGAACAAAGGGGGGCTCTCGCTCTCAGCCGGCGAGAATTCAGCCATTTCGAGAAGACCACATGTTGAGATTCGCATTCATGCGGGTATACAATGAATACAAAAAGCCTCTTTCTCGCGGGTCCTATTGATGCTTTCTCCGGACAAGCCGACCCGAGTATCGACGTCTTGTGATATGTCAATGCTCTCGGGGTTCCCCTACCAAAGCGCTTGGTTAAGGCTTACAAAGGCCCCCGTGGACAACGCCTTATGCAGTGTGTGATGTTATGCTGAAGCCTCCTTTGGTCTTTGTTTGCGGTAGATGCCACCCAGGATCCACCGGCCGGCGTTAGGTTCTAAGATGGTCGATATATCCACGTTGCGTTCTTGGGAGAAGAGGGAACTCGGAGACGCAGAAACAAACCCGGATAAAGTCAGACGCACAACGAAGTGTGTGAGCCCCGGAGGTCCAGAAAGCGAATGGGTTCCGCGCCGAGGATGACAAACTTGGCATTCTAGACGTTTGCTGAGAGCCCATTCGAACGTAGTCTCAAGTCTCTGTCTAGGCTTTTTTTTTTTTTTTTTTTTTTTTTTTTTTTTTTTTT
>JAMYIC010002069.1:6294-16973 GCA_024112705.1 Microcera coccophila | reverse complement strand
GGAAATATGGTTTAAGGTGGTTTTCAATCACTAAGAGATTCTCTTTAGGGAACAGGCTCACAAATAAGCTGCGAGAAGACCTAGGCTTAAACTACCCTTCACCCAATTGCTAATATCCATTATGATACCCTACCCATCCACCCAGGAATAGCAACAAGCCCTTTCATTTCGTCCAAAGTCTCATTCCACAACATTCTTTGCACCCTCTTCCCTTCAGTGGAAGTGACAAACCCCCCAAACTCCTCGACTTCCTTATCCGCGAGGAACCTCCCGTGCGTCTCGGGCCCCGCAACCAACGCTGCATGGAGAGCAATCCAACCAGCTTGCTCAGGAGTCCTGGCTCGTATCTTCTTGACTGCGACAATGGGCAGACGTAGATAGATGGGCAAAACATCCGTCATTCCCGTGTCGATCATACCGGGACAGAATGCGTTGATGATGACCCTGTCTGGCTTGTAGTGCTTTGAAAGCTCAAGTTGGAAAAGATTTACCAAGAGCTTGCTGTCCCCATAACGAGCCATCGTGGAAATATCTTTGACGGTATCAAAATGCTTGAGTAATGTCTCTCCTTCGTTCAAAGGATGCTGGGTAGCCAGGCTTGTTCGCGCATATGTTCGACTACCAGTGACACTGATCCGGCTTGGCGAGCCACTTTTCTCCGCCGTGGCTTCAAGGACAGGGAGAAGTGCCAGCGTGAGAAGAACATTAGAAAGATAGTTGACCTGCATGTTCTTCTCGTGGCCACTCGGAGCATACTCCTTCTCCAGCGTGCCAATACCAGCATTGAGCATCAGTATGTGGAGTTCCTTATGCTCAGACTTGTATGCCTCGGCGAACTCCTGGGGGCTCTTGTAATCCCCAGTATCGAGCTTCATGACTTGGATATTGGCCGTTGGGTTGATTGACTTGATTTTGGGGTCGGAGAGAAACGCTGTTTTCACATGCTCACCCTTTTCCACGTTCCTAACAGCCAAGACGAGCGTGGATATTTTTAAGCCGAGGAGTTGACGTGATGTTTCGAGGCCGATACCCGCGGTGGCACCGGTGACAACAGCGGTTTTACCAGAAAGGTCGATTCCAGGAGGCAAGGGGGTGACAGGGGGTTGAAAAAATGGCATTTTGATAGGTTTGGAGCGTATTCGTAAAGGGCTCGCGCAATGATTCTCGCAAGCTAATGGTCCGTCTGTTGAAGCGGGTGCAGTCGAGCGTGGTGATCCAACCACCCCATATTGTTCGCCGCGAAAGACATTGCCAACTTTTATAAGCCCCTGGCGATCCAATAATTTCCTAAAACACAGACTTCGATCGGGATTCAAAATAATTTGTCAGAGTCAATGGCGTATTTTCTGCGATCTGAATGACATTATCCTAAGCTCAGCTGTCAGCCACCTACAAACTCCGCCGACCCAAAGTCCGCCAAGGTCCGCATCACGCAGGCTGAACACCAGAGGGAAAATGTCCGAGACGGCGCTATTAGTCAATTTCTACTCATCTATAAAGTGCCCGCAGACACTCCGAAATCCGTTTTCCGTGCACCAGATGGTGGTTTGCGAAACTTAATATGCGAGGAGACGCCTCGTCAGACCAATTAATGCTAGCAAGGATGCCGTAGTCGAAGTGATTGCTATGTCAAGCAGCGGTGTCGAATTATTTCTGTCAAGATGAGTGTTGAAAAGAAAGATCGATGATGATCTAGGAATAAAGAATAAAACATAGATCGAGAATTGGCTAGTCTACCAAGCTACTACTCCAGCACCTCGCCTCACGGGTACTGACCAACACAGACGCAATCAGGGTCATCAAGCGATACTCTAGGGTAACATGTGGCTATCCTTATTTAAGGGTGCGTGCGGGATGAAGAAAAAAGCAAGCCGGTAAATATGTCCAAAAAAATAAATTCCCGAGATCCGTAAGGATTTCAAGGGCCTGACCGGGGTTCGAACCCGGGGCCTGGCATATTCTTCGCTGAGGAAGCTGGGGGAAGACCCGAAACGCCAATCATACCACTAGACCATCAGGCCGATGTGTTATTCGTTGGAAATACTTCGGTACATAATTTACTCACTGTTTGCACATCTTTGACTTTCTCCAACTTCTCCGTTAACGATCTGACAATGGAGTAGTCAGGATGGTTGGCGCAGGATAGCTCATTGGCTCTGGCGGTTGAGGGCCTGGAATCAACCTCCCAAAGTGAACTCATCTGCGTTAGAAGATTGAATCCAGCCGAATTCGTCTAGTTCATCTTACTTCCATCAAACTTTATGCCCACCCCTCCAAGCTTATTCCAATACCATCATGAGACAGCGACTTTCCTTTTTGTCCGATGAATTCTCCGCGCCTTAAAGTTCGTAGCTTCGTGGTTCTTCCTCGAGAGTTCGGGGCTCGTCTTTGGCAGCTGGGTCTCAATGTGTTGATGGCGTGTGCTTGACCATGAAGTCTGTGAGGTCTAAGCTGGCAATTGTTATTATTCGCCCCATAACTTGTAGGTAGTCTACCTTTAGTAAGGTATTAGACTGGCGCTGGGCTTTCCTCTTCGCGCTGTTCTGCGCTTGTCGGGCCTTAGCGAACCTCAACATACCAGGGTCGGGACAAAGTTGATGCCAGTTGAGTTACTCGGCTCCTTGGTAGGATGTCATATCGTGGCCTTCGAATCAGGGTGGCAAATTATCTAAGCCAACGTTAGCGCAATCCACGGGCTCGAAGAGTGATGCAACGTTATGTGCTTTACGTCCCGCGGAGCTTGAGTTCCATATGGTCATTGAGGATAGAAAGGTAGGGAATTGCCCTCCAAGCTCTTAGAGGCAGTTGAAGATGCGTGCGCTTCCTCGAGGGCAAGCGAATGAATCACGAAACCATCTTGGTAAGCTCATGGTTCACCAAGAGGAACATATACCATTCGATCAGCAGGATAGGTCAACCCACGCAGCATTGACCGCTTACAAGCAGATCCGACTCCTCGAAACACGAGCCATGACAACAGACGAATTCGTGTAGGCCGAGAGAGCCAGGCCTTCTTAAACAGAAAATTCGCGCATGCACAGCCCTTTTGGGACATGTCTGGCGTGGGACCTTGCCTCCTGGAGGCAAACCAAGGTGTCCCTCCTCAAGAGAGGGACTTTCGTAATTATCATCTCGCGGACCGTGAAAATCCTTGCTCTATTATAGGTCGGAGTGTCTTTGAACTTCTCTGATTTGTTTCGATTCTCAACTTGTGTCGCGGAGTATGACTGGGAGGTAGCCTGTATGTCTGCAGTATCTGGTCAGTACAAGTTATAAAAGAGTGGCCGTCGCCTTCTCAAAAGAAATCAGAGGGGACCCAAACACATTTCCAATAAATACCGTTCTACCTTTGTCTCTTCAACTGCTCAGCCTCAGATTCAATAATGAACGTCTCCATTGCAGGTGATATCGGCAACATCGGTCGCACCATCGTCGAGGTATTGAAGGAGAATCCGAAGTATAGGGTCATAGTTCTCTCTCGGAAGGTCAGCTCCCTAAAGGCTTTGACTCGATAGTAGTAATATTGTTACGGTTACTGAGAGGGTATAAGCGGTTGAGGTTCAGGGCGGCAGAGTGCCAGTCTTCTGTGTAGACTACGACGACGTCGATGGACTGACCAAGGTTCTCAAAAACAACCATGGTCACGCAATCATCTCTGCAATTCAAGTCGCGGGCAAAAGTCTGGTGCTTCCGAAACTAAGCTCGTCAAGGCAGCCGTTAAGTCAGATATAACTGAGCGTTTCGTATCGAGCGATCGGGGCATTCCTCCTTGAGACAAGTAAGCCTTGGAGCCCGAAAGTGTACAAACAAATAGGAAGAACTAACCTCGTCAAGGAGTTAGTGGCTTCCACAGTACTAGTTTCGAGCTGCAACGATTGACGAACTGCGAAATATGGACCTTGAAAGGACAGCTTTCTACATTAGTTTCCTGATAGACTATTTCGGTGTTTCGCATATAAAGAGTTGCATGTTACCGATAGAAATTCACGTCGACATAGCGAACAGAGCAGCTGCCACCCAGGGCACTGATGATGAGCTCGTCTTCTTCACGTATAGCTTTGATGTGGCCAAGTTTGTTGAGGCATCTCTTAACATGCCGGAATGGGAAGAAGGGTTTTGCTTCAGTGGTGGCAGTTGTTCGTACAATGTCTGAAGACGTGAAGTATGTTCGCGCCCCATATTCCAGTCCTTTTCTTCTATACCTTTATCACCCCCTTTACTGACATTGTAATAGGCTCCAAACTTACTGTGGCCTATGATGGCGTCGAGAAGTTGAAGAGAGGCGAGGTGACGGAATTGCTCTCTCATGTCCTGGCATACGTGTGCTTTCCTAAGCTGGCATTCCATGTCATATTCGCCAGGTTCGGCTTGTACGGCACGCAGGGACCATTCCATCTTCTTGAGGCCAAGGTTCTAAATCAACTGTTTCCGAGTATCGAGACAAAGATGGCCAAAGAGTCCGTCGGAGCTTGGTAGGGTAAGTGATGGGGTTCGTCTGTAATTCTAAGGTTGTTAGTTTCGATCAAATGGAGACGAAAAAGCAATGAACAACAACAGTGTGGTTTGGGTAGTTTCATATCCGAGCCATTGATTTAAAAGTCTGAGACTGGTCACCAATCTTGGGACTTACCTTGTTTGTTCCTAAAATGCCTCCCGTCGCATCATGCTCCTTTCAAATTAGCAGCACAAGTGCACCCAAGATCCTACAGCAAGCTTCCAGGTCCCAAGCCGCAGGGTCCGCAACCTCATAGCTCTGCCTACTGCCAGCATGGTTGTCGCCGCCTCCGAAGAACGCTTAAGCTTAGTTTTTCGTTGAATCTGTCGGAGATGCTGCGAAACTCCTACTGCTTGTCGCGGCTATCGGCGAGGCAACCTGCAACACAAACAAGTCAAACAAGAGCACACATCTGAGCTCGAGATTTCACTGTGTCAAGAAGCTTCAATACTTGCGTAATGTTTTGCTCAATGCAATTAAGAACCGATTGCCGTCCGAAAGCAACGACAAAAAGACATAGCTGAGCTGTGTGTGCCCAGAACCGAGTGGCTGTCGATGCAGCAGGCCCACGGGTTCACTAGCATAACAATGCAACTGGCAGCTGCTGGCGCTGGCTCCCTGATCACTGGTATGTAGAGTCTCGACCTCAAGACGTGTAAAGACTTGGTTCAAGGTTGCAAAACCCCGATTAGAGCGATGTGCCAACTCCGACATAACCAAGTAACCAGACGTTTCATCTCTTTCTTCCAAACATCAGGAGCCACAATCTCTCTTCGGCCCGTAACACCCAATTCTGACATCCAATGACGTAGGAAGTAGCTATCAGGGCGTTAGTCTCGTTTGGTACGAAGTCGTCCCAGAGATGAGAATGGTACTCTCCAAGTCTAGAGGGTCGTGCGAGGGTCGCGCTGGCAATAGTGTCGATGTAAATGAGAGTTGCGAGAAAGAATCGAAAGCCCGCTTGATCTCGGTTGCATATGGGACGTCCAAGATGGTAGTTTGATGATGAAGGCCAGGCTCTGTTGTCTAAAACGCAATGAAGTTCGGATTTATCGCATACAGAATGATTTGGGGGTAGCGAATACTTCTTGAAAACCTCCTCCAAAAGGACAATAATCGGAGTCAAATGCAGGCCTGAATTCGCTGGTTTGCTAAGGAATACTTCAGACATAATCAGTTGGATGATACTCTCCCTAAGGCATGCTTTTTCAGGTAGTGTCGTCGTGAGACTGTCCTGTTTGATCTTTCCCAGGCTGCTCTGTATCATTTCGAACGAAACTTCGGCCTGATTGAGGGCTTGCTCCAGTATAAGTTGCTTGCAGGTCTCTAAGAACGTGTTTTTGAGTCCACAAGTAAAGAAGTAGTAGCTGAAACGGAGCACCGAGTGGAAGACAGCGTCGTTTTGTCTGAGGAAGGTCAACAACCATGCACGACTTGTACCCACGAGTAGGGCGATAGAAGGAGAAGAAGAGAAGGAAAAGGAAGAAGAAGAGGAAGAGGGAGGCGTGGTCTAGATATGTCACGATGAAGTCTATATCCAATCCCTGATGAGGGATGAGATCAGAGGGTTTGCTTGGGGCTGCAGGGGTTTGCTTACCAGGTCCAGTATTGAAGCTGTAGAATCAGAGTACTCTGTGAGGTGCTCGCTGTCTCTCCCATGACTGCAACTTTGAAGAAGAAGAAGAAGAAGAAGAAGAAGAAGAATAACAGACAGCATTGGAATCTCGCATTCAGAACGTATTGGTGTTGGTCTAATTGACGTACCAGATTCGTTGTTGTAGTCTCTCTTCAATGTAACAACGAAACGCACTTCGCCATCTTCCCATGCTAGGCTTTGTTGCTGTGCTACTTTGCGGCCCGCAACCCTTTCTTGATCTGCGTCTTGATGCCCTGGGCCATCTCCCTTTGTTTGGTAGCGCCATGCATCCATGCAGGGTTGTCTGTACCATGATGGCAGGAAATGCTGAGAGCAGTACAAGCCTTGCATATTGGATATGAGGTATCGGTTTTTTTTCTGGCGAAGAAGACACGTCCAGAAGCCGTTCATTCTTTTGGTATACCCAGGCACTTGAAAGACGGGGTGAGACGTTTTCTCCTATCACACGAGGACGCAGAAGAGCGATGACTAAGCTGCGGTTTGGCATCAAAGCTCATCCCCTCCTCGTTTCTCACCATCCACCACCCCAGCTTCCCCCATCAACCAAGGTCCGGGTAGCAAATGCTATTTTTCTCATTTCTCATTCCCCAAACATCTTGGTTTTATCCAGCCCCTTGTTCACACTGAACAAGATATACTACGAAGTCTCGAAGAAACACACACAACCGCCGTTGACGCGCCATGCTCGTCTAGTGACGCCGCTCGGGGGGTATCAACAAACACTCTATCATTTGCAAAGTTCAACGCGTGTTTTTTTTTTTCATCAAATCGATTTTATTCTCGCCCTGTGACACTGTTATTCATCTTCAACCATGTCTCAGACACTCTCGATTCGTCAACTCATTCGCGAGCACCCGCGAGAGCCCCTCTTCGTGCAGCCGCTCGAGTGGACGGATCGTCACCTGGAGCTGCTTCATTGTTATTTCAAGGAAGAAAACAATGTCGCGTCAGACAAACATGACAAAACCATAGACTCACAGGAAGTCGTCATCGATGGTCCCAGACCCTTTGACGCGTACACCCAAGCGGCAGAGGACCTTGCAACGACCGAAACGAAAAACACGGCCGTCATACAGCTGTTGGCCAACACAGAGGGCCCCTTCAAGCTATCTCGGTGAGAGCAAGTGCTGTAGTATTCCGCTACCTGTCTAACCCCCTCCTAGCCCTTATGGCTTTTTTCATTTCCAGTCGGTTTATGAATTCCGACTTCACGGTGCCACGTTCACCTTCCGCAACAAGCAGCCCAAGGCTTCTCAGGCCAAAGGTTCAACCTTTGCCTTCATGCAGCGTCGCATGATAAAGTCTCAGCGAGAGAATGTGATTCCTCCTCGCCGATCCCGCCGTCCCAACAAGCCGGTTGAGATTCTGCGACGCCGTCGACTGAACCAGCTTGAGCCAACTGATCATCGTCGCGATCCGTATATCGCAGTTGTGCTGATTGGATTGGCCCAAACCCAAGCCGAAGCAGATCACAAGCTCAAGAGCACTAACAAACATCCCGAAGATCGCATCTATCAGGTACGTCAGACATGATGATCAGTTCTTCTCAAGTTGCATTAGCTGACGCTCGAGGCTGTAGACTGGTGCCTTGTTCGTTGATGAAAACGAACAGCACATGATACTCTACTTGAGTGAGATCAGTGCTGCCTTCCTGAACACCTTCGAGTATCCCGATCACTGTCGATCGGAGGCAAAGCACTCCAAGGAAGGTACCGACCATCCCCAGATGGAGATCAAGGTCAAGGAGATTTCCTATCAACCTTACGCAACCCTGCGCGAGCGTCTCCTCCATGCAGTCGCACCATTGACTAAGAATCATCACTCCAAGAAACACTCCGAGGGAAAGGACGTGGAGTCGAGTGAGAAGATGAAACTGGGAGGTGCAATCTTCAATCTGTGAGCAAAGCTTGAAATTTGACTACTATCATTGCATCTTCGGAATCGAGAGAGACACTGGGTATTGTAAGATGAGTGGAAGACGGCACAAGGATAAGACACTGCATGACTTGCTTGAGGTGGAGGAAACATGCGAACAGAGGATTTTTCAACGACCTTAGTGTCTGGAAGGGAAGCTTCGACGCGTGCTGGCACTCGCCGCACACTACCGATCGAAGGAATGGCATTTTTCGGTATATGACACTGCCAAGAGGGATATGGCAGCACATTGAATTCAACATGTAAACATTAAGTAGGAATTGACGAATGTTCCTCACGTTTCCGACCTTGGGCTGGCCACCAGAGCTTCAGTATCCTTGACATCTTTTCCCTTTTGTAACTCCCGATAATCGAACTGAACTGACTACTTTTTACCCAATACGCAAAAATAGATCCAATCCCCATCTCAGTCTCCCACGTCTCCCCAAAACTGTTTCAGATCCTCCGCCCTCCATCCTGTCCTCCACCCACTCTCCTTCTCGATCCTCTCCAGCAGCTCCAACAGCGCCTTGTGCTCGCTCGGATTGCTCATGCACCTCCCTGCGATCCATAGTGGCTGTATGCTGTTGGTCCAGGCCCCGTGGTGATGATTCGAGAGGCTGATGCCGCAGATCTGCCTCGCGTGCCAGAGGATGCTGCGCGGCTTGGGTGTCAGTCTGACAGCCGACGGCTGGTTTTGGAGCATGAGAATGGATGCAGTATGATGGAGCTGGGTGCCAGAGATGGCGGCTGGATTGGAGAAGAGAACAGATGGGAAGGGGGAGGTATCTGAAGACGCGGTTATCATTATGGGAACAAAGGATGGTGGACGACTGCGGTACCAGTCGCAGATGTATCTCCAGAGCTTCAACCAGCGAGTCCGAAACTCGACATGATCGAGCACTGGTCCGTGGAGCGTCTCGCAAAACAAGGGGTTCAGCAAGTCAAGAACGCTGGCGACCAGGTAGACCGAGTAATTTGCCCATTGCTCAAAGTCTGGTGCAGCTTTGAAAAGCCCAACGTCAATGTCGAGGCTCACCTTGGAAGCCCAGCGAGCGACGGGTATAAGCGTCTTGACCGAAGAGATGAGTCCGCCACAGACATCCATCCTGACGAAGCACCAAAATAGTGCCTGTTCGGTCCCTCCGACGAACCCGTTGATGCCCATGGCCTCCATCAGGCTTGCGCAGCCGTCGAGATGCCGCTGCCATTCCGTGGGCGAGCAGCTCAGCCTTTCTAATACGCAGAGGATAACGCAAGTAGCGATGACAGCGGTGCTTCGCGTGGGGAGGTGTGGTAGTAGTTGGTAGATGGCTTCTTGATATAGGGCCATGCTTCGGTTTGACGCACTATGGTCCCCTGTGAGTTCAAGTTGGCGGGCGGATAGGGAGAGTATAGAGTATCGTAGATGATCATGGTGCCGAGCCAGGACGGGGATAACGTTGCGAAAATGCTGGTCTCTGTCGAATTTGTCCAACCATGGCGCAATTTCTTCGAACCAATTCTTCCAGAGGTCGCACTCGACATCGTCTGAGAGCAGCTCGGGCTGCGTATCACGTATTGTGAATGTCTCAGGTACACGAACCACCGGATCCGCAGCATGACTGGAAGCCGGGCTATCGTGCCTGGTCTTCATGTCAAGCCCGGGCGTTCTCGGCCCCGTGGAAGCACTGGACCTTACTTCTTGGAAGAGACGACCTCGTAGCATTGAGTGCAGCTTTTGATATGACGAGCCAGTCCAAAACACCCCTTCCTTAGAAGCCTGGTTCCGTTTGAATGCCAGGGCTCTCTCGGCGTGCGGGTAGTCCGTCATGCCATCTATACGAACCGAATTGATGTAAAGTTGGCAGGCTGGGTTAAAGGACAACATCTGCGGCTGACCAGGTTGGCTCCATGTGAGCGGATTTGTAACGACACTCTCGGTGTGATGCTGCGATGAAGCAGATGCAATAATAGAAGGGGCGTTGCAGAAGCCGACGCCTTGTCGAGTCTGGGCATATTGAAGTGGCACACAGGTTTCTTCACGGCGACCTATCGAGCAGGTGTGTCAATAGTTGCCATCATCGACAGACAAGGACGAAAGCATACCATTCTCAGGCTGAACTTCAACCTCACCCTCCGGAGCAGGCAATGAAGACGGTTCGTGACCGTCCTGGACATCCGGAGGGCCGACGCTCACCTTGAGCGCAGGCATAATCCTAGGCATAGGCAATATCCTCAGCAGCCGTGTATCAGCCACCTTCTTAGGCTGAAACAACACCTTGGGAGTCCATTCGCACTCCTCAGACGACCTGCGACAAAGCCCACACGTCGGCCGATCCTCGTCGCATTTCCGTTTCTTCCGCCGACAATTGAGACACCCAGTGCGAGTCCGAACGAACCCCTTCCTCCGTACGTGATTGCCCCTGTCAGACTTGATCAAGGTGAGATTCCGCGGTTGTCCCATGACTTACGGTGTCTAACAATATACCCTCCTTCTCATGCATACATCTGGCTACTCTCGTCGTCGTCGTCGTCGTCGTCGTTGTGGTCGTAGTGCTCAAGGTGATTGACTAGACTATTTGGCGGGACTACCTAGCGATCATCGGGCTGTTGGGGAGACACGGGGGCATC
>JAMYIC010002067.1:7099-24254 GCA_024112705.1 Microcera coccophila | reverse complement strand
AAAAAAAAAAAAAAAGATACCAACATCTCTAACAATCAAGTCATTACGCTCCTCAACGCGATTTACCACTTATGGATGTGGCCGGAATGGAAAACCAAGACGTTTGTCCGACTCGAACGGAGTGGGCTCAGGAGTGTTCATCCTGGTCGTGTCTGTTGAGTCCATGCGGATGTACTTTCTGATCGCCGAATTCCTCTCTGAGGGCTTGTCCGCATCTTCAAAGTCCTTGCCGTCCCTTCGGATCAGCGGATGATATGAGGGGAATGAAAACCCAGCACCCTCCTTTGAGTTGTCAATGGCTTCCTTCTTGTCGTTCTCCCGAACGCCTCCAGCGTTCGCCTGGGCGTTGTCGAGATCAGCAGCTCCTTTCTCACCCATTCCGCCCTCGAGCAGCTCCCCGCCTTCCATGACGGTACGAAGCTCAAGGCCGGCGTCCTTTGAGTAAACGCGGATACCAACAATGCAGATCGCGTTCCAAGGATCCGGCATCTGCTCTTCTTCTGTATCGTAATCATCGCGGGGAACAGGCTGGTTCTGAGGAACCAATCGCGGCTTGCGTGTCATATCATCGCTGCTATAGAGTTCTTCCCAATCCTCAATAGGCGAATCAGAAGATTCTCCAGCAGAATCGTAGGCGGGACGTGGCACGCGTGGCATTGAGGGTTCTTTGGTAACGGGAGCCGGCGTGGGAGGCGGAGCACCGCTCACCGGCGGCACCTCCTGCCTCGCTTCGGTTGAAGCGACGGAAGAGTCCTCGGTCTTGGGAGTATCTTGAGGGGAGCTAGTCGACACAGAGAAGCCGGAATCATCATTGGACTTCTCGGCGGGCTTCTCATCTTCCTTCGGGTCGTCGTCGGACTCATCATCGGCGTCGTCTGCGGCAGTGGACTTGACCGTATTTTCACTAGGCTTCTCATTGGCCAGCTCTTCTTCGGGGTCCTTCTTTGCTACAGCTTCTTCTCTCTCGGCCTCTTCCCTTGCTACTGCGTCTGCCTCGATCTTGTCCCATTTTTCATCGAATTTCTGACGCTTGCGCCGCTTTTTTTCCGCGTTCTTCTCACTCTGCTTCTTGGTGACATCGCGATTGACGGAACGCTTCTCCCAGAGCTTGCGTCGCTCCTTCTGTCGGGAAGTGGTCGCCTTCTTCTGCTCCTGTTTCTTACGCAGCTTAACAACTTTGTCCAGATGATCCCAGGCCTTGCTGTGAGCGAGATCGTAGGCATAGCCAACCTGAGCCAGCTTCTCATTTTCAACCCTCCGCGAGCATTCCCGCTTGACGACATCTTCGACGGACTTGAGCGAAGAGTCCCGCTCACCCGTCACCTTCAGGTATACAACGTAGTTACCGGCAGGCATGTCGGGAAGCTCGACGGAGACGGATCGATTCATGAGGTAGTTCCCATGAGATCGCACGATGTAGTCCTCTGCACCAGGACTGTCCTGGTAATGAAGGCGGAAGTGCAGCCTGAAGCTGTACTGGCCATGCAAACCCTTGAAGTATCGGCCATCGAGCTGAGAGAGGACCAAGACTAGTGGAGAATCCTGGGTGAGTTTGATTTGAAACTTTTCATGGTAGGCGGCCTTCCATGGCACGTCAACTCCAATCCATCGTTGGCAGGATCGCCAGTCTTGGTCCCGGAAAAGGCGGGTTCGGTCGAAATGAGTGTACTTGCGGATCAGGTCTTCGTAAGAGATCCAGAAGACGGAATCACTGCCGAACTTGTGGTCAAGCTCGTTGAGGGCCTCGGCCTCTTTTGTCCACTCCTTGGAACCGTCGCTCCAGGCACCCTCCCAGATTCCCTTGCGGACCTTGCCCCAAGGATTTCTGAGCTTCACTAGGCGTTGGCCGGACTTGAGCGTTCTGGCCTCCATGACGACATAAGCATGTCCCTCGGAGATGCCGTCGCGCTCACCATAGCCATGCTCAAGTAGGCCGGTCGAGGCGCCAAACATGAATTCTTGGTTCACCTTGGACATTTCGTTGTCCCAAAATTCATCAATGTCGAGGATATCCGAGGTAAGGAGCTCGGTGGTAACGCCCCCTGAGCAATCTTCAAGCGCCTCTCCTATCCAACCTCCACTGAGCGAGGCGAAATCGCCGTGCGCCTTGGCATAGGCCTTTTCAATAAGAGGCACCCACGTCTCGTTCTGGTCCTTGCATTGAGCAAAAAAGAGGGCCTTTGAGCCGGTTTGATAGGTTTTGCGATAGACATTTTCGGCATCCTCACGGTCGATTTGCTGGAGGAGGTCTCGCTGCATACTAGGAGAGTCCCACGTCGGAGACTTGAGATACATCTTGTCGTCAATGATGGAATAGATCCACTCCCCGTCCCTACAGAAGACGAATCCGTAAATGCCAATCTCTGTTGTTCCGGTTAGAGTACAGCATACACAGTGCGAGGGTTTGGGATGCCGCTTACTGGTATCGTAAGCAACGCAGAGGCGCTTAATTCCATCTTCGACATTGGCCAAAGCTGTGAAACTAGCCATGAGCCAACAATCGCCCAAGCTGCCTTGCTTGACGTCACCGCCATTGATCTCCTTCATGAAGGTGGGATTCTCGAAGATCTCGTGAATACGCTTGACAGCCTTGGGTACCGATGCCTTGGAACTCAGGAGCGTAGTTCGATTCAGCTCAAACTTTTGCTGGCCTAAACTATTCAGGCAATTCCCCTTCTCATACTTGAGATCCCAGTCCTGCAGAACCTTAGCAAAACTCGAAAATGATTGGAGATTAAAAGGAGAAACTTACGAGGTCCCAACCGGGGTCTCGGTATCGCATGTTCACCCGCTTGCATTCTTTAATGATCTTCTGGACCTTCCTCCGACACTCCTCGGCGGCGCGCTCATATCCAGCTGACAAGAGTTCGTTGGGGTGCTCGTTAATCGCCGGGGCCGTTACCGGATCAAACGGTAAAACGGCGAGAGCCGTGTGGAATTTGCGCTTGGAGAATTTCTTCCAAATTCGGTTAATAGACTGCTGGGGTGGCAGCTTTCTCTTCTTCTTCTTCTTTTGATCATTATTGTTGGTGCTGGTGCTGGGGGGAGCCCGCGGTCGACGGGGATCGTCGGACTCCTCTGATGAACTGTAGCCGTGCATGTTGATGATAGCTAGTTACGGTTCACAGCTGGTTGCGATTTACCAGCCGAGAATGTTCTAAATCAAGAGCGTAGAGACAGGAGAAAACAAAAATACGAGGCGAGCTTCTGTCTGTGCAAGGGTAGACTGCAGGGTCCTCGAGTCGCAACAGGGGATGGATTGAACTCTTGCTAGGTTTGGGAGGGAGACATGTAATAGAAACAGTCTACCAGGACGATGAAGAGGATTTATGGAAAGTTGAAGGAGAAGTCGAGTCACAAGAAGGGATGGGGACGAATCCTATATACAGGTGGAACAAGATTTGCTGCCTTCGACTTAAATGAGCCTTTTGCCACCAGACGGGATTGGCGGCTGGTGGAGAGCGCTGGGTTAGTACTGACAACCCTGTGTGTGCGCTCACCGACCTTGAAGGTATTGAATACGCTCCTTCGGACTGAATTGACAAGTTGTCTCACACCATCCATCTGGGCGCACTAGGCGGTCCAAGCTAGCCTGCATGCCGGAGTTATGGAGACTTTGGAATGGCGGAGAACGGGGTCCAAGGGTCCTTCCGGTGGGGCTCGGCCGCAGAAGTGGAACTAGAAGTAGCCGGACTATCGTTTGACCCCGGTGAAGGAGCACAGAAAGGCGGGAAGCTGCTGTGGGTTCTCGTCACCTCGTCAGCTCGCGCATGAGCAACCTTGCAGCTCAGCGCTGTTCGAGGCGCCCAGGGCATCGGGGGTTGTCCCGGTTGGTTTTCAGTCGCATGCATCGCCAGAGCGAGAATCCTGGGCCTTGGCTTGCAAAGTCGCATGTACCAAGATTCGGTTCCAAGGCACCGAAGTGCCCCTGAGCCAGTGGGGGCTGGGTGTGAGCAATGCACCTCGATACAAGAAGGACATTGAGTGTTGGGGTCTGGGATTCGCTTTGTTAGTTCTGCATAGCAATGCAAGGGAGAAGGCCAACCGAACCTTTTTTCTTACAGATCATCTTTCCTCGCTGCCCTTCCACCATCCATTAACTGGATTTCTGCCGCTGTGATTCGCCTAGACGATTGAGGCCTGAGTCGCTGACAGGACGCGGTAGCATTAGGGGTGAGTGGGTCTGGAATTAGGGGTCTCGGGGAGTGAGGCAAACAGTGCGGGGCGTTCGCCTTGTGGACGCTCATCCATTTTGCCTATTGCCAACTCTGATGCCTCGATCAACGAAATCCGACATGAAGACGCCTCATCGGAGCAAGGTAAAGGCTGAACGAGCGCCGCGCTCTAGGCCGCCTCATACGGTAGTAGGCAAATGCCGTAAGTTGTCAATCCCATTGACCAGTTGCCAATCCTTGATATCGGAAATGGCTGTGCTCCCCGTGCTGGTTGTTAATAGCACACTGGCTACTTCATTCGAGACCGCGATAAGAGACGGAGGGATTGCCCTATGAGCGTTCGAGAATCCCCTAGCCTATAGCGATGGCGGCGTGGCGGCGCATCCGAGAACGGCGCAGGCTATCCAACCCGCCTTCAGCCTCAGGTCCCAGTCTTCGTGCTGCAATGCAAGACCATTCACACGGCTCAGCCGAAATCAGCAGCAGCTGATTCGCAAATGCGGACGAGTGCGGTGCTTGAGCGGTTAACCGTCTGGAGAGGCAGCAAGGCATTCTCGGCTGCACTGCTTACTTTGATGCCTAGAACAGTCTGTCCTTGGCAAGGGGACTTTCGGGATCCCAAACTGGTGTTCGAGATGGGTCAAAAGGGCCGAGACGAGCATTGTAGAGTGTCCTCGGTCCTGATCGGCGGGCAGGTCTCATTTATTGAAACATCGGAAAGGATGGGCGGTCGTCTCCAGCCTCGTGCATTGACGGGATTAGGAACTGTTCTGACTCAGTCAATTGGAGGGCGCTAGCGACCTGTTTCTGGAGGTACTCCCGTACTCAGACATTGTCTCAGGTTTGCGACAGGTGTGATTGCACTCACAACGGTCTTTCCGAATTCCTGGCTTCGGGTGCGCGCGCGCTTGAGGCATTAGACTTTTTCCCTGGGGCAAATCTCATTTCAGAGAGGGTAATCTGTAGTTCGCACATGGAAGTATCCGCCCGGATTACCAGGACGGCTTTGTCGGAGATCTGTGGGGAGGCGGTCTGCAGTACGGGGGTCCACGATCCTGCCGACATTTGGGGTCAAGTCGCCAGCCCGCGAAGCTGGATGTTCGCGAGGCCTCTAAGGACTCTGCGCGAAGCCTTTGTTAGAACTTTGGCCACCTGGGATAGAGTTGCGCGTCGTGGCTTAAGAAATTTGGGCCTTCGAAGCCCTACGCACCGTCATCAGCCGTTGTTAGCGTGTCCACGCCGTCTCTTTGCCTCCAAGACGTCTCGAAAGCCTTGCCATAGCGCTTTTGAAGATGTACCTAGCGCGGTTGACGTTGACCTCCCGTGTGAAAGCCATCTGATAAAGGCTCACTTGATCGCGATTGAGCAAGGCGTCCTTCATCTTGACATGCGTGTCCCCGCGGCAGTGGAACTTTGGTCAACAAACGTCCCATCACACCAAAAGCCAAGAACATCGTCGTCCGCGCCTGCAGGCAGCCGAGGCACCAGGCCTCCAACGGCTGAGTCGAAGCGTCGCGTCCCATGCTCGAAGCAACTTGATCTAGCGGAAGGGCATTCGCATGAAGGGGGCGATCTGAGCGAGCGAGTGGCAGAGCTGGGATTGCAACGATGATGTCTGTGATGTCGGAAGCGGTTGGTTGAGAGAGGGAAAGCGCTTTTCGATGCCCTCAGCCCCTTTCAAACGTACTTTGCGAACGGCAGGTGCAACAACGCTCCTTCCGCTTCACGTTTCAGGCCCATGGCCGCTGTGAGAGGGGGAAAATTGTTATCGCAGCCCAGTACACCAAAATGTCAGAATTCAACTTCCACCAGCATCACCATCTTTATCGGAGAATATTCGCTCTTCTCCATCTGCTAAAATCATATTGTGTACATCAATTTCATGCATTACGAACCTATTCAAAATTAAAAGTATCTCACGGTCGAGCCATAACATATTACCTCCTTGCAATGAACTTGAAGAAAATCCTCAACAAGGTTGTCAAGGGGAACGCAAGCGTTGATCCAGGGCCGCCTCCCCACCGAGTTTCTTCGCTTCCTCCATATCAAGTTGCGGATTCCGCCAACAGAAATGGGTATAAAAATAAGAATGGAGTTACTGAGTAGCACACTGGCTCTGTCAACGGAAATGGGTCCATGAATGAACTTGCCTCTATCCGAGGGAAACGAGGTGTTGAGTCAACACCATCGTCATGCTCGAAACTCTCGTCGCGCAGTCCTGATGGCGAAGTTTCTCTAAAAGGCAATGGGGATCAGGATGGCGATTCTACGCATCATACTACCTTTGTCAGCAGTGGGTTCAAGGAGAGGAGTACCGAATATCATACCGACTCTGCCAGCGAAAACGGGTATACATACGATGTGGCTGGACGCCTCAGCAGCTCCAGCAATGGCAGCGAGCATAGAAGCCAGCCACTCAAAAATTTCTTGAGCAGCGCCATCGCCTACCAAGAAATAATGCCAAATTCAACAGATGGTGTTTTCATGACCTCACTTCTGAAAAATGCCCTGCGATCCTTCGCACCCGTCCCGTTACCCAACCAATACGATACCTTCTCGGTCAAACAGCCGAGATCATATCGCCAGCACACAGCTGATGTTCAAGACATGGATAAAAATGTGCCACGATCGCCTGAGACAATGTCCGAATCATGTTACGGAAGCCAGTCCAGTTCGTCGTCGGAAGGAGGATATTCTCTCGCATTGAGGGTAACTGATAATCCTGAGTTTTCAAACTTATCAGCATGCTCTTCTGCTGGGCCAATGCAAGTTCCTCAAACATCCAAGGTCGGTTCAGTTTCCCTAGCTACCTATCAGATGTCAACCTGAAGAGTCAGAAACGTGTGGTCTAACAAAAGACAGGGTCAAGCTCCAAAGCGTGTTCGTTATGGCAACGGTGGACCGGTACGAGGCAGAAGTCCCCCAACACCGCTCCTAGCAAACAGAGACAATAAGCAAGCTCCCGCTAGTCATAGGAACTACTCAGCCGTTGCCACAGCAGCCCCTGCCATAAACAGCGATGTCTTTCCGTGGTCTCGTCCTTGGAGACGGGTTGCCAAGATGGAGTGCGGTATATGGCTATGTTCAGGCTGTAAAAGATTTCTCGAGACGCCATATGTTGGCAAGGCAGCACTAGAAATGGACAGGAAACACCAGATTTTGGGAATCTGGCCCCCCTTTGAGAGAGATGGCGAGAAACCACTTTGCCAAAGACACTGCCGACACTGCAACAGATCGCTCTTCTGCCTTCTGTACAAGTACTTTGAAGGGTGAAGACAACAATGTGAGGACAGGTAAATGATTGTTATGATCATTGGCAGCGTTAACGTCCTGGGTTCATAGTCAATATAAGTAAGCGAACTTGGATCATTTATTACTGGCTCAGGTATCAATGGTCCGCGGTGCCTGCTCTGCGGATTGGAGAGATGCAGGTTCTTCCGCGTCGTAAAGCCCTTCATCAGCAGCAGAGGCCAATGCTCGATTCCTCCTCTCCATTCGTCTCCTCCATGGCTTATAGGCGATGATGGATCCAAGGCCGACGACAACGAAGACGCCGCAGATACTTCCGCCGATTATGTCAAAGTGGTCTCCAATGGCCGAGACACCGTCCCAGAAACTTCCATCAGGCTCTGCAACGTTTTGCACCAGAGACAGAACCTGAACTATGCCGATAAATGCAGATACGAATACAGTGATGCCGGTAAGGACGACGGAGTAGTACAAAATGGCGACAGTGTCTCGCGAGAAAGCCTTGGAAGTGTAGAGGGCCATCATCAGCGCGCCGTCGGTGGTGTCCAGAAGGCACATTCCGGCTGCGATTCATCAGTAACCGTCCACAGATCTTGAGTTTGCTCTCTTACAGGTAAAAAGGATGGGGAAAATCAAGATCAACCAGATGCTCGTGCCTTGTACAGCCTGGATGCTAGCAATACCGAGAATGGCGATCTCGGAACTCGTGTCGAAGCCCAGCCCAAAGACAATGCCCAGAGGATACATCTTCCACGGCCGATCGATGACTCGAAACAACTTCTTGAAAACGCGAGCCAGGAATCCACCGCCCTCCAGAGCAAACTGATCTTGCATCTCCAGACCCTCCCCGTCCTGTTGCTGATGTTGCTGTCGCTCTTCGAGCACGATCCTGAGTCGCTGGATGAGCTTGTACAGGACCCAGCCATTGCCCACACACAGAATGATGAGAAAGGTCGCGCTGACACTGGTACCGATGATGTTCCCGACCCTTGAGAACCCATCAAACCGGTCCCTCAACGCGCCACTCGTGGCCGCCACAACGATACAGGTGATGAGCACAATCGTGCTGTGTCCTAATGAAAAGAACGTGCCCACAGTCGCTGGCCTTTGTCCCGAAGCGATGAGCCGTCGGGTCATCAGGTCGATGGCGGCTATGTGGTCTGCATCGAGGGCATGGCGGAGGCCCAGGACGTAGGAGAGCGCTGCGGGGGAGATGAGCGGGGGGTGGAAGCGCAGGACTACGGCGGCTGCAGACCAGACGATGGCGTTGACGAGGACCAGGAGAATGATTATGCGGAGGCTGTTGGTTGGAATGCCACGGAGGAACCTGGGTTTGGTGAAGGGGGGGTGGAGGATGGCAGATAAACGGTCCATGATGGTGGTCGGTGGTGGTGATGGTTTGCGCCGTGACGAGCGTAACCACCAACGAGGAAGAGGGGATTGAGAAACGGCGGGATGGAAAGTGAGAATAAACTCGTGAAAATAGACTCAGATACAAGAACGGCCGATCCCGCCCTTATTGCGTTCATGCAGCAGTGTCTCGGCTCACTGAGATCTGACCCTCAACCCACCAATGGAGTTCTCGTCCAAGCCCTCAAGGTATCCCTAGAAGAGCGAATCGGCGGCTCGCTTTCGATGTCGCCGCCGGCGGCCATCCTGCAGAAATTGGAGAATTTTACGTATTTTAGTCTACCTTATCAATGGAATAGAGCTTGTTGGAGAGGATTGTGGGTGGTGGGGTTGACGGTAATGGCGTCAAGGGTTTTGAGGAAGTGAGGGGCAGCCCGAGAGTGGAGGTTTATCACATTTTAGTGCAGCAGAGCTGATGCAACTCGAGCCGGGCAACTTGAGTGGCTTCTGATTCTATTCGACTTGTGCTGTGCTAAATTGAATAAGAGTTTTTAAACACCATCTTATCCACCACGAACTCGTCTACCTCGTCCACCTCAAAGTCGAACCGCGTTACCTCTTCCGCAAACGGCCACAAGTATTGGCTCGTAACGCTGTCGAGACTGGTCAGCATCGTACCTCAGAAAAGAAAGATAAATCCGCGACTCTCACCTATGGTGTTCCTTGCTGGCTTGGTATTGGGCCAACGCATTTCGGTCTTTATGGAAGCTGAGCAGAGCCAGCTGGAATCCCTTGCTTCGCTCGATCGGGTCGGTGATGGAAGGGCCTCCAACAATAAGCTGCTGCTCCTTGACGCAAGATAAGGCTTTGAGTTTCTTGAGTTCTTGTGCGAAGATCTGACGGTGAGATGCCTCAACGCTGGCTTTGAACTTGAATAAAACTGTTATGCGGGTTAGGAATGTACGTGATATGGGGTATATCAGAGGGGCGAACCAATGTGAATGACAGTCATGATGGCAAAGAATAATGCGCGGAGCAAGTGATTGGAAAAACCGATGCGATCTCTTTGAGTTTTATATCAGGCTACGGGAGCTCAAGATGTTATATCTGTTTGGGGGCGGTCGTTCTCGGTGGCGGAGAACCTCCGTCGAGGATCAAGTGAAGCGGGAGCCACTGCGGAGATAGCCCGCCGGGCCTACGAGGTACTACACGCGTCTTGTTTACTGACAGCGATATACAGCGAGTAAGGGAAAACGTTTGGGGTATTCATGAAGGCGTCGACATGCAGAGTTAGAAGGTCGGGCTGTAACTGACCTCATAATGCCTTAGTCCAGGCATCTGACAACTTCACACACCCAAGACTCTTTGGTAGAATGATAATCATCAACTTGAATTGACAAGAATTACTGACTACTCATAACTGCAAGAGGAGCAGCTGACACCCTCTCAGCTTCCTTGTTCAACGCATCTATCTCAGCCTGCACCAAGGGAATACCAGTCTTCTCTCGTTCCTTTTGAGCAAGCTGCTCCAGTTCTCCAGGGAAATAGATCCGTTCCACCCCAGCCGCCTTTTCAGACCCAACAACTCTCTCGTAGAGGTATTTAATCCGATCCCGGAACTCGTCCAAACTCATGAACAAATCTGGTTTGATAGCGACCAGGAAGTGTCCGACGTCTGCCTCCTTCGAGGGATCGTAAGGACCGGTGACGTGTCCAGCATACGCCGAACCAGAGAGTACCCCAGAGAACACATCCATCATGATGGCCAACGCAGAGCCTTTCGCTCCGCCCATGGGGAGCATGACGCCTTCGAGTGCAGCGGCAGGGTCATCGGTCGGCTTTCCCTCGGCGTCCAAGGCCCAATCCAGGGGGATTTTCTCGCCCCTACGCTTCGCCTTGTAGATCTTCCCACGGGCTGCAATCGAAGGAGCCATGTCCAGGATGAAGTTGGCCATGGGCCCGTTTCCTGGCGCACCGCATGCGAGAGGAGACACGCCAATCAGCTTGCTCCGTCCACCGAAGGCTGGCAGCGCCGGACTGGAGTTTGTGAAGACGAGGCTCATCATGTTCGCATCCAATGCCTGCTGGACCAGCCAAGCGCTCATGCCAAAGTGGTTCGAATGCTTGATGCTCGCCATGCCGATGCCAAAGACCTTGGCGGACTCAATCGCAGCCGCCATGCCCTTCCGAGCTGCGACGAAGCCGAAGCCGTTATGGCCGTCGACTTGCGCCACGGCGGGAGTTACTTGGGTCAGCGTTGGCTGAGCGCTTGGGCTGAGGGCTCCCTGGCGAATTCGCTCCATGTAAGAAGGTATGCGGTTCATGCCGTGGGTGTCAACGCCTCGAAGGTCCGCGGCCACGAGGCAGCGAGCTACTATGGCGGCGTTCTCAGACGGTACCCCGTTGCCTTGAAGGATGTCTTGTACCAGTCGCCGAGCCTCTGAGGCAGCGACGCGGATCTTGGTGGATTCCTCTGCGGTGTTCATGCTGGAGATGCTGGAGGAGTGGTGTTTGTGGGTAATGGTAATGTATATGTTCTCGAATAAGGCTATATCGATTTGATGATCTGTATCATCTTATTGCAGTGCGCTTCTCTCATTTCCTAGGTCGCATGGCCGGCGCTGGAGAGGTTTAATAGGCAAGTCATCCCATCTAGGCGGCCGGACTTTCCCCGCACATGACGGCATCTCTCCGCTTACTTCATTTATGAGAACGGGGTTTTCCCATCTTGGCTTTCAATTAGTTCCGCATCTTTCTCCAACATCATCCTTTGTAAAGTGATGTGCAATGGCCGAAATCGACAACGGAGACTTGCTCCGTCCCCGGTCTCGGAGGAATCTGCACGCTCGGAGAAATCCCAGGTTGCGCCTCGCGTGTCTTCGCTGCCAGCGTCGGAAGATCCGTGTGAGTTCGGCGGAGCAAGCAACAGGCCATTGTTCACTAACGATTCTAGTGTGATGGAGAACTCCCGGCATGCAAGAATTGCAACAATGCTGGAGTATCGTGTGCGGATGGTGAGAGCGCTCGACTTCGAAGCCTGCCGCGAGCGTAGGAGACCACACAGCCTCCCTACTAAGACAAGGACTGACGTTGGGTAGTTACATCACAAATTTGAAGAGTCGAATATCGTGGCTTGAGGGCATTGTCCGCTCGAGATGTCCGGATGTAGACCTTTCTCAAGAGTTGCTACCTAACGATCCAAACGATGGCCTCGACGATGACACGATGGACGAAACGACGCAGGCTGACCTTGGCTCGGAACCGTCTCTATCAGTTCCACGGAATGCCGAGCCTTCAGATCCAGCATCAACACCACTGCCACCACCGCCACCCCCCGTCACGACTACGCAGCTTCCCATGCGAATGCTCCTTGGCCCTTCTGCTACCGGAGCAAGCTCTCTATCTCATGAGATTGGCTTGATATCTCTTGGAACTAATCAGGACCCGCGATACATCGGACCATCAAGCGGTTACTTTCTAGCTCGGGTTATGCTTGACTCCATGCCGAGAAGAGATGATCAATCCTCGAGATCTCGCAACGACGTGGCTTTCCCAACTCGGCTTGTCGAAGCTAGTCAAGGACCGCTGCCGCTACCACCCCGAGATATAGGGGAGAAGTTACTCGATGCATATTTCGATGTGATCCACCTGCAATATCCGGTCTTGCATCGACCGACATTCGTGAGCGTCATGGATCGAGTATACAATCAAGCCAGTGAAGACCCTATACACCGGTTCCAGGTTTTCATGGTGCTAGCCATCGGAGCCACGGTGTTGTCTGCCCGCTTTGGGGCTCGGATACCAGGCGAATCCTACTTTCTTTCAGCCCTAGAATACTTCAACGACCTGAATCTGGAGAATTCTCTCCAAGGTATACAGTGTCTTCTCTTGGTGCTCATTTTCACCATCCACAGTCCTTACGTTCGGCTAAACGTCTGGTATCTCAACTATCACTGCCTAGCAGCACTACTTGATATCGGATTGCAAAGAGACATCAATATGAACTCTGGCATATCGCTGCTTGAACAGGAGATGAGGACCAGGATCTTTTGGGTCATCATGACCATGGACCGTATGATCGCTACAATGATGGGGAGACCGATAGGCATACGAGACGAAGCGTGTGAGCTGCGAGTACGTAACACCCCAGCCCTAGAATATCGATGGCATACTAACGCAGGAAGATGCCACAAGGACTAAGTGATGATGCTCTGATCAGTCCCCCTCTCGACGGTTCCAGCGCCACGACGGAGAACCCAAATCAAATGGAGTTTGCTATGCATTTCTTTCGCGCAGCTCAGCTAAACTCGGAGATCAAGTACGTTGCGAACAGCATTGTTCGAGGAGCTCCAGCCTATGCCTATCTGCCAATCATCGATATTTATGAGTGGCAATCTGGCATGCTTCAAAGGCTTGAACAGTGGGCGAAAGAGATTCCCGGGAATGCGGGAGTAGGGCCCAAGTATTATCTAAGGTCAATTTGCTTGTTGAGGTATCACGGCTTGCGACTACTTCTTTTACGGCCAAGCCCTGGCATCCCTAAGCCTTCTGGCGAGTCATTGACGAAGTGCCACGAGAGTGCCTCAGAGAGCATCCGGCTATTCGATGATCTCTATCGAAAGAACTTGCTAGTTCATAGCTGGATGACGTTTCATTCTTTGGTGCTCAGTACCATCACCATGCTCTATTGTATCAAGATGGTGCCTGAGATTGCCCAAAAGACAGAGGTGGACGTTCTCATGGGAGATCTTAGCGTTTCTCTAAGCATCCTCAGCGCCACAGGAGAGCATTGGTCTGGGGCGAAGCGAAGTCGAAATATTCTGGATGAATTAGGGAGGTCGATGGTTCGTTGGCTACGAAACAAAAAGGCTGATCGAACTCTTACAAGCACTGGACCCCAGATAGCAGCAACTCACTCGGGCAGTACGCAACCAGGAGCTACAAACTCTGTCAATTCCGCCTCAGAGACCATGCCGCATCTCATGCAAAGCTTCACGACATCGGCACCCTATGATTCAATCGGTATCGATGGAATGATACCAGATCCCTTCGACGATGTACTGTTTGATGAGTCATTTGCCGAGTATTTTGAAGCCAGTGAATCTGTCAACATTGACAACATTGTGCGAGATCTCTTCCAAGAATTTATCCCCGCCTACCCAAGCTTCACGTAAACGTGTTGGTATCATCGTGAAGAGTTTTGCGTCGAACGCGTCTTGATCTATTCTAGCGAAGCTATCTTCGCAGGCCCTGCCGCCGTCAGGAACTCGAAGTCAGCCCCGTGCTCAGCCTGGTTAACAGATCTCATGTACAGTCCGCGATATCCTCTCGTATTCTCTCTTATAACCCACGGTACAGAAGCACCCTCCACTCCTCGTCTCTTGGCCATTCTACTGGAAATTTCGTCATCCGAAAGGCCGACTTGGAGCATCCGCGTCTCCACATCACAGGTAATCAAATCACCATTTCTTATGATTCCCAACATCGATCCGGGATCTGCGGCCTCGGGCGATATGTGAAGTACAATCGTTCCGCCTGCAGTGCCGCTCATTCTCCCGTCGGACAGGCGGAGCATATCGGACACGCCTTGGGACGAAAGCTTCCTCGGGATTGGAATCATCCCTGCTTCTGGCATCCCTGGATTACCGACGGGGCCGATGTTCTGCAAAACCAAGACATTATCTGGCTCTACCTCAAGATTGGGATCGTCAATTCTCTCTGCAAGGTCTGCCGAATTCTTGAATACGACAGCACGACCAGAATGTCGCAAAAGTCGTCTGTCTTTTGAGGCGCTTGCTTTCATGATGGCACCGCCGGGAGCAAGATTACCTCTGAGCACCACCAGTGATGACGCCGGATACAGTGGCTTTTCAAAAGGCTGTAAAACGCTGAGTTCGCGGGGAACGGCCACCCAGGATGCTCGAGCCATTTCCTGTCCCAGCGTTGCGCCGGTGATGGTGAGAGCATCCAGATGCAAAAGGGGCTTTAGCTCGTGCAACAGAGCCAGCATTCCACCTATAAGACAGTTATGAACATTCACCTCAAGCAGAGAGGAACGAACCCGAGTTATGGAAGTCGGTCATGTAGTTATCACCACTTGGCTTCAGGTCAACCAGCAAAGGGGTCTGCCGGCCAATCTGATCAACCGTGTCTAGGCCAATAGTCCCA
Source organism: Microcera coccophila (assembly GCA_024112705.1). Taxonomy (NCBI): domain Eukaryota; kingdom Fungi; phylum Ascomycota; class Sordariomycetes; order Hypocreales; family Nectriaceae; genus Microcera; species Microcera coccophila. The sequence goes on along the minus strand of JAMYIC010002067.1, from coordinate 9,312 downwards.
GCAACTTTCGGGTGACGTCCAATGATTGCCATCAGATGAACCACGGCATTAGTAGACCCTCCAATTGCCTGGAGAACCGTTATCGCGTTGAGGAAAGACTCCCGTGTCAACAATGCTTGAGGGCGGAACTTTTCAAGGGTTTGAGACGCAAAAACTGCATACTTCCCGGTCTCTTCTGCGATGCGCAGTCGCGCAGATGAGACAGCAGGTGCTGTTGCTCCCAAGAAGGGCATCATACCGAGACCGGCGAGGATGCAAGCCATTGTGCTGGCTGTTCCCATGACACCACAGGTTCCTCCCTAAGGACAGTCAGCTCATTGATCCCACCACAACGATTTCGGGAACCTACCGTCGGTGCCAACTCATCGTTAATCACGGAAACATCTTCAATATCTATAGCCCCTGCCCTATACTTGGCCCAGTTGTTTCGGCAGTCGGTACAAGCGCCGATCCGTACGCCTCGGTGGTTACCCGGGATCATTGGACCAGTCACAAGATGTAGGATGGGTTTGTTTGCGGAAATGCCGCCCATCAGCTGAGCAGGCGTTGTCTTGTCGCAACCTAAATACGCCGTCAGACATATTCGCTCAATGGACGCAAGACACTACCTCCAATCAAGACTACAGCATCACAGGGCTGGGCGCTGACCATCTCCTCAGTGTCCATGCTCATCAGATTCCTTAGATACATGCTCGTTGGCGTTGAGAAGGACTCGTGAAGGCTGATGGTTGGGAAGTCAATGGCAAGGCCCCCGTTCAACTGGACACCCCGTTTCACCGCATCGATAAGCTGGGGAATATTGGCGTGACAAGGGTTAAAGCTTGAGTATGTGTTCACGATGCCAATGATTGGCCGCGACAATGCATCTTCGCTGTAGCCCAATGCTTTGATGAAGACTTTTCGAAGAAAGAGGGAGAAGTGAGGGTCCCCGTATGAGACAAGGCCTTGTCGGAGGCCGACTTTGGAAGTGATGGGCCTCTCGAGGTCATAGTCGGGGTTGATTGAGGGCTTCTTTGACTGGTGATCTCTTTCGGCCATGGCTGGATGGAGGGTAATTAACAAGGACCAAACGTTTAATAGCTAATATCTGTGGTAGTAAGAAATTCAAATTTATGAGATTCCAACTGGCCTATCAAAGATTGTGTATTGGTCTCTGGGACTGATGCTACTTAAACCTCAGCCCACTGTGATGCAGACGGGAATTGTCCGCGAGCACGCAATTGAAGACGGAGTTAGTCCGACCCCATACTCAGCGGTCACCCACTTATACGGGAAGTCTGCATTAGATATTCCGACCATTCCTCGTGTGGTTGAAGACCATTTGATTTAAGATACAGTACTTTTTGGCTTTTTTTGTTCTCGTTGAACAACATTCATCGATCATCATTCTGAAGCCGCACAACGATACATACATACATGATGCATAATCTCAACGGCAAGGTCGCCCTAGTCATCGGTCTTGGACAGACAGGAACCGAAGGATGGGGCATCGGAGCAGCATGCGCGGTTCTTTTCGCAAGACAGGGAGCAAAGATATTCGGCGGGAACCGAAGCATTGCTTCGACAACGAGGACCAAGGAAACCATCGAAGCCGAGTCAGGCCATTGCGATATCGTCGCCGCAGACGCTACAGACCCGAAGTCCGTCAAAGCCCTTGTGGACGCCTGCATGGCCAAGCATGGGCGAATCGACATCCTCTTGACCAACGTTGGACAATCGCAACCGGGCGATCCTGCGAGCATGTCGGAGGAGGTGTGGGACTCGCAGGTGGACATCAACCTCAAGAGCGTCTATCTGGCCTGTCACCACGTCCTGCCCATCATGGAGAAGCAAGACACGGGCGGGTCCATCGTGTGCATCTCAAGCGTAGCGGGGATGCGATACATCGGCAAACCGCAAGTCGCTTACAGCACGACCAAGGCGGCCATCATGCAGTTCGTCAAGGCCACGGCCGTGATCTACGCCCAGAGAGGGGTGAGGCTGAACACGGTCGTCCCGGGCCTGATGGATACCCCCTACATCAAGAGTTTGTCGGAGCGGTTCCCGCTGCCTGGGGGGTATGAGAAGTTTTGCGAAACGAGGCATGGGCAGGTCCCGATGGGTAGGATGGGGGATGCTTGGGATGTAGCTCATGCGGCGTTGTTTTTGGTTTCTGACGAGGCGAGGTATATCACCGGGCAGAAGATTGTGGTTGATGGTGGAATTACTTGTTC
>JAMYIC010002065.1:5293-17496 GCA_024112705.1 Microcera coccophila | reverse complement strand
GGGGGGGGGGGACCATTCTCGGCTTGGGTTTGCCGAGCTCGACACCTTTTCCGCGGCCGTCTCTCGCATGGGTTAAATCATGACGTTATCCACAGCAGAGATTGGCGACTGGATTCGCTTTTTGAGTCAAGTAATGGGTCCAGCAAGCTGTGGCAGAGAGGCTGTGCAAGCATGTCTCAGATGCGAGCTTGCCGCCGAGGAAGACGGCCGTCATATTTCTGGTCTAGAGCAGTTGCGTGGTAAAAGTCAGGTTACGAGCGTAGCCGACGCAGACGTGATTCGTACGAGTATGACCTGGATTACGCGGAGTGGACGTTAGCTATCAGATACTTTCGTCTTGGTTGGAAGTTACAAACTTTGCACTAGCCTCGGTGCGGCTGAAGAGGGTCCCGTCACTATCGCCATAGATAGCTCAGGGGGGGGGGGGGGGATGAAATGAGGGGCCCTCGCTGACCGGCTCATTGATAAGCATCCATCATGAAAGGGCAGCGGCGTTCATTGTGTGTGTGAAGGGCGCGGATAAAAAACAATAACAGGAACAATCACATTTAATATCTGTCTCTGATGGAAACGTGACACGCTAGGACGGCATTAAGTCTACCCACGTTTGCCAAGGCGCGTTGCCAAGACGCCATCACGATCCATCCAGGGCAGCTCCCTAGAGGTACCTACTTAGGGCAACCTGCTTAGGGCCCGTTCCCACGTACAGTACCTAAAAGGTCCTCCCTAGATTGGGACTGGGTTGTGCAGCGCCGCCCCCACTGTCTTCCCATCAGGAATTTAGAGGATCGAAAGCAACCCCTTCATACCTGAAAATGCCCCCTTTGCGCAGCAAATGTATGAATACGAGAAGACGGTATTTCCTTTCGTGACTGTCTCTCCAGAAATCATTCATCTCCCCGGTCAACCGATCCCTGCCCCACTCTGATTTGAGAAAATCAAGTTGATCATTATCTCTGCATGTCCTGATCGGCACAGTGTTTGTGAGGTATCGCGGTGGACTTTGCTGGCTCGTACTTGACCAAACCCGGTAGCATGAAGAGATGAATGTTACTATGCTTTGCCCGAACTCAACCCTAGCCTCAGCATTAGTTTTACCATGCCTCTGCTTCCCGGATTTATATGGCATCTCCACTCTTGGACTTTTCTTTCGTGCATAGTCGGTCCAATGAACCGAATCGCGTGGCCCTACAATGCAGTCGCTTCACCTTCTCACAATCAATGAAACGATAGCCGGACTCCACAAAATCCGTAACCTCCTAAACTTCCAAAGTCTCATAGTTCATTCAGATCCAACAACGTTTCCATGTTCGTGAATTTGACACGCCGCGATGTTCATCAATTCCGGTCACGCAGCCAAGCCGCGGGGCTTCACGTGCCACCAGATCTGCACGCTCACCTCTCACGAACCCCAAGCGGTTGACTGGTTGATCCGCAGGCACAAAGAGGACCGATAAACTCACATAATTATCGATTCTGCGTGGGAATCTCTTGTACTAGTCTTCCCGTCTGTTAGCCTAGTGGCCTCATCATGCCCAACGACGTCGACAAATCCCTCTTGGATCGCCTCCAAGCTCTGAGAGGGGCGAGCGCTTCACCTGAGAGGAAACCACCCACGACGTGAGCTACCTGACCTTGAGAGAGACATCGACACTAACTTCTCCCCTAGTATAAACGTTGATTTGATAGAAAGAACCAAGTCTCCCACGCGGGAAGATGCGTTGGCCGCTCGACTCAAGTCCCTGCGCGACCAGAGCGAAGCATCACCTTCATCGCCATCTCAGCCATCACCCTCCCCAAGCAAACATTCCCTTCCAAAGTCCAGCGCAAGCCCTCTAACTTCAAAATCTCAAACAAAGGAACAAGATCAAGAGATAGCCGATGACGACGTTGACGCGCTATTCCAAACGGATGACCAAATCCTCGAGGAACTTCTGGGGGATGTTGGCCCGGAGGAGGGCTTCGCGGCTGAGCCGGACGATGCTCAAGTAAAGGCGCTGCTTGAAGAACTAGCCGATTCAATACCCCAAGACGATGATGCCGCAAAGAAAACCAAGGATGATGAGGAGAAGGGGGGAGCTTCTGATGACTCAGATGGCGAGGAGATGACCCGCGAGGTCGACGACGTGATCACAAGATTCCGCGATGAGCTAGAGGTAGAAAAAGCCCTTGGGAAAAACGACCCCGAGGACCATAGGGACCCCGACTCCGACTCCGAAGACCAAGGCAACCAAGGCACCACGTCCAAACAAGACGACCTCGCCCTCCCAGACCTCCCAACAAATCTCGACGACCTGCCCGCCACGCAACCGACCCGCGCCACAAGCGCCGACCTCGACGACATCACCGCCCGCATGGCCGCCCTCCGCGCCCCGGGCACCACCGAAGACGCCTTCGCCCTCCCCTCGGTCCCGACGTCCAAGCCGTCCGGAAAGCCCGTCAACCGCCTGACCAGCAGGACCAACTACACCGACGACGACGTGGATAGCTGGTGTACCGTGTGTTTGGACGACGCGACGTTGCGCTGTTTGGGTTGTGATGATGATGTTTACTGTACGCGGTGTTGGAGGGAGATGCATATTGGTCCCTCGGCCGGGTTTGACGAGAGGAGCCATAAAGCGGTGCAGTTCACGAAAGATAAGAAGAAGAAAGAGAGGAAGGTCGCGATAGGGGCTTAGTATTAAAACTACTTGCAGGCCCAGACCAACGATCCGAAACTCCAAAAAGACGGGCGTTTTGATACTAACATATTCGATGATCCCGATAACTCCAATTTCCAATTCCTTCCAGTGTTTCAAGCTCTGTCAAACCCAAGAATTTCGTTTGCTATAAAGAAAAATACTACCAAGTTATCACGCTACAAAGACGCTTAAGCCTGCGCGGATCCTGATCCATTCTCGGCACCATTGCCCGATTGGTTTCCACCAGTTTTACCTCTGAAGTCCTGCCAGGTTGCACCAAATCGACGTCCCGTGGAGGCAAGCAAGCTCTCCTCTTCGTCTGCCTCCGCCTCGATATCAATCTCGGCCATGTCGAGCTTCGGGCTGCGGAATAAGGCCGTGACAAAGACGACGAGGAAGATGGCTAGGAATACGAACTGGGCCCAGAAGTCGATGAGACCGAACAACGGCCATGTAATCGTAATGCGATTGAGGAAAGTGGACATCATGGACGGGGTGCAAACGTCCTTTGCATGCTTGTACTTCAGACCTTCGGAGCAAGATACAATCATGTCGCGGTGGTGAGTGCAGTCCGGCTGAGCGCCACGATGCTCGGGCTCGTTGGTGCAGAATGTCTGAGTTCCGTAGATGGAGTATTGAGGGGCCACCATCATAGCAAGAGCATAGTTAATGGCCAGGATGATGAGACCAAGCATGACGGTTGCGATGAGGAGGGCCTGAGGGGCAGTCCTGCCTCGTCGAATCTGGAATACACGGACCCAGAGGAAGCGAATGCCAACCGAGGCGATTCCTGTGATGGAGCTGCTGAAGAAGAAGAGCACCAACAGGGCCATCAGGACGTAATCGACAGGGAAAGCTTTGGCCGATTTGACAAAGATGTAGTTGATGGGCTGGAAAACATGGATCTGGCCTAGGATGTAACCGCATTTTTGCTTGCAAATCGAGTTCTTAGCCTTGTCAATGCCAGTGATGAGCATAGACACCCAGATGAACACCGACAAGAGGAGAAGAAGAATACCACCAATCATCTTGACAGGTCGGAAGAGGGCGCAGACCCTTAGCCAAGCCTGGTAAACCTTGCTTCTCCCTTCTCCCTGCGCTTCGGCTGCCAATCGTTCTCGGCGTACCAACGTCTGCTCCTCTCGAACCAGAGCATCCATCTCACGTTGATCCTTTCGAGACATGCCTTCCTGGCGACCGGCATTTCGCATCTCAAGTTGTCGTTGGCGCTCGCGGTTTTGCTCAAGTTGAGTGGCGGTCGTCTCCGACAGCTGCGGCGCCGAAATAGAGGGCGCTGACCTGATGAAGGACATGGGCAGGAGAGCCAAGCCAGCACCAGTGTATACGACATAGAGCAACGTGCCGAGCGTCACCAGCAAGCCCAAGGCAAACGTCAGGGCCTTTTCCCCATGGTTCTGGGAGATGAGCTTCTTGTAATAGTCGAGGTCCCAATGGTCCTTGGACGTATCACCGGCCGCAGGTACGAAGAATCCGAGCAGGAACAGAATGACAACCAGCGCGACGAAGAAGAGGGTGTATTTAGCCGCGGCTAGGAAGCGGCTGCCAAGGGAACGACCCTCCTCGACCTCGATTTCGTCATATTCCTCATGCCAGAAGTATGCGAATGGGATGACGATCAAGCACAGGAGTGAGTCGAAGCTGTACAAGCTGTAGTAGACGATCTTCAGGGTCAACAGGATCTGATCGATCCTTTCGGGAGTTGCCCAGTCTTTTTTCGCACCTAGGGTCGCCGAACTTGTCGCCGAAACGAGGGCAATATCGACGGGGAGGAGGAGGACGGTGGCGAGCAGAGATGTCAGGCTAATAATAGCAACGATACTAACGACGGCAGATCGTTCGCGAGGCGTCTGCCAGGTGAAGGTGGTGATGATGGCAGCGATGAGACAGAGCGCTACGGCAACGGCGTAAGCGACCCATATAAGGCTGGTCTGGATAAGGCCGGCGTTTGCCATGTTGAACTGGCGATGATCTGGGCTCTCGAAAAAGCAAAACCGACGGGTACGATGAAGAAACGGGAGATGCAAGATCAAAGCGTCCCCTGGTGGCGTTGGTTAGGAGGAAAGTGGTGAAAACAAGCACCGCTGAATGCCCTGGAACTGAGCAATCCGGGAACTAACTTGGTAATTTTCGTGACGCAATGCACGACGGTCACAGTCACTAGAGCTTCCTTAGCTGCCGATGATAGAGCAACGCCTCCTAATCAATTATGCACGCCCTAGCGACTGTTTATGGAGCGGGGGGGATGTCATCAAAGTGATACCATAGGAGTGAATCTAGCTAGCCCCGTCGGCGGTCGGACTCTTATTGATCCGCCAAAGCTCGAGCTTCCCTCGCGACTTCGATTGATATTTGTCCGTCGCAATTGTCCTGGTCCAACCTCGACTTGCGCTCTGGACCAATTCTCGGAGCTGAAGCTCAATTCACCTCTTCTGGTCGGGCAAGAATGGTCTTGCGGAGATGCAAGCCTATACCGAGCTCGCGGCTCCCTCAGCCGTCACCCACTCCTTGAGTTTGTCTCTTACCTCAGCTTCAGCCAATAACCTCGTTGTCGCAAAGGGCTCGCTGCTCCAAATCTTCACAACAAAGACCATTTCCGCCGAAGTCGACACTCAAAACCAGAATGCGCAATCAACCAAAACCGAACCCGAATTCGACCATCGCGTCAACGATGATGAGGGTCTCGAGTCCTCTTTTCTTGGCGGGGAGTCGATGTTGGTGCGGACGGATCGAACCCAAAATACCAAGCTCGTGCTCGTGACAGAGATTCCCCTGGCTGGTGTAGTGATTGGGCTGGCCCGCTTGAAGATTAAGAATACCAAGTCGGGAGGCGAAGCTATACTGTTGGCCTACAAGGCTGCCAAGATGGCGCTTGCGGAATGGGATCCTGAAAGAAGCACCCTTGAGACCATCTCGATACACTACTACGAGAAAGATGATCTTCAAGGTGCACCCTGGGAAACTGCTTTTGGAGATTACATCAACTACGTTGAAGCGGATCCAGGGAGTAGATGTGCCGCCTTCAAGTTTGGGTCCCGAAACCTTGCCATCCTCCCTTTCCGGCAGTCGGAGGAGGATTTGGAGATGGATGATTGGGATGAGGATCTTGACGGTCCCCGGCCGGTCAAGGAGCCGGCTGCAGTCGCCAATGGAGATAGCGACAAAATAGAAGCCGCATATACACCATCTTTTGTCCTCCGTCTGCCCTTGTTAGATCCTAGCCTGCTTTATCCAGTGCATCTCGCCTTCCTGCATGAGTACAGAGAGCCCACTTTCGGCATTCTCTCCTCCAGCACTGTACCATCGCATTCCCTGGGTCAAAAAGACCACATAACTTACAAGGTGTTTACTCTGGACTTGCAACAACGAGCTTCAACGACCATTTTGTCCGTCACCGATCTCCCGAGAGACTTGTTCAAGGTGGTTGCACTGCCTGCACCTCTGGGAGGCGCTCTGCTGGTCGGTGAAAATGAAATCATTCACGTCGACCAGTCCGGCAAGGCCAACGGAGTTGCGGTGAATCCCATGGCGAAGCAGATTACTTCGTGGAGCTTGACCGACCAGTCCGATCTGGGTTTACGGCTCGAGGGATGCGAGATCGAGCAGCTCTCTATTGAAAACGGCGAGCTGCTCTTGGTCTTAAGCGATGGACGACTCGGCGTCGTCTCGTTTCGAGTCGATGGTCGAACCGTTTCAGGGCTCAACATCAACATGGTTACAACCGAGAACGGGGGAAATCTGATCAAGGGCAGCCCGGCATGTATCTCGAAGATAAACAAGAACGCCCTTTTCGTTGGAAGCGAGATGGGAGACTCGGTTGTTTTGGGCTGGGTTAGGAAGCAGTCGCAGGAGAAACGCCGCAAAGCCAAATTTATCGATCCCGACTTGGCCTTGGACGTGGATGACCTTGATCTCGAAGACGACGATGACGAAGATGACGATCTATACGCAACTGAACCCACAGCATCCAAACCGGCACAGGTTCTCAACGGCAGTAGCAAGTCCGGCGAGCTTATCTTCCGTGTCCACGACACATTGATCAGTATCGCACCAATCAAGGAGCTCACCTGTGGCCAAGCCGCGTTCCTCCCCGATAGCGAAGAAGCGACGCTTTCAGAGGGTGTGGTCGCCGAGCTACAACTTGCTGGAGTTGTCGGCCGTGGCAATGCCGGCGCCCTTGCCATCTTGAATCGCGAAATTCAACCCAAGATTATCGGAAGGTTCGAGTTCCCTGAGGCCAGAGGCTTCTGGACGATGTCGGTCAAGAAGCCCATCTCCAAGTCATTGGGCGCTAACGTCGCTGCTGGTAACGACTATGATTCGTTTGAACAGCATGACAAGTACATGATTGTGGCCAAGGTGGATCTAGACGGCTATGAGACATCGGATGTCTATGCTTTGACGGCTGCTGGCTTCGAGACGCTGAAAGAGACGGAGTTTGAGCCCGCCGCTGGATTTACTGTCGAAGCTGGCACGATGGGCAAGCAAATGAGGATCATTCAGGTGTTGAAATCGGAGGTCCGGTGCTACGATGGAGGTGAGTATATTGTCCCGCGTGCCTATCGATACTAACCGATTCAGATCTCGGCCTCAGTCAGATCCTGCCCATGCTCGATGAAGAGACCGGTGCAGAGCCAAGGGTAGTGAGCGCAAGCATTGCCGACCCGTATCTGCTCCTCTTCCGCGACGACAGCAGCATCTTCGTTGCGCAGATTGATGGCAACAATGAGCTTGAGGAAGTTGAGAAGACAGACAACAACCTTCTCTCTACCAAGTGGCTGGCGGGATGCCTATATAATGACAGCAAGGGCGCATTTCAGCCTGCTGGAGGTGACAAGGGCGCCGAGACGGAAACGCTCATGATGTTCCTCCTCAGCGCAAACGGGGCCTTACACGTGAGCGTTATGAAACCATTGATCGACAATCGCTGACTGTACTTAGATATACGCTCTGCCTAATCTCGCAAAGCCAGTGTACGTGGCTGAAGGTCTGGTCTACGTTCCGCCTTTCCTCTCTGCGGATTACGCTCTCCGCCGGGGTATGGCTCGGGAGACTCTTACGGAGATCCTCGTAGCTGATCTCGGCGATTCTGTCTCCAAATCGCCATACTTGATCGTATGTTCGACGGCTTCCAACTGCTCCAAACAACAACTAACCGATCTCTCAGCTCCGTCACTCCACTGACGACCTCACCATCTACGAGCCTCTTCGCTACCAACCTGAAGGCGCAGAAGCCTCACTCTCGTCAACTCTCATCTTCAAAAAGGCCACAAACCAAGCCCTTGCAAAGAGCCCCATCGAAGCCGCCCAAGACGACGCAAACGAGCAGCCGCGCTTCGTACCGCTCCGTCCATGCGCAAACATCTGCGGCTACAGCACCGTCTTCCTCCCCGGTGCATCACCAAGCTTCGTTATCAAGTCCAGCAAGAGCGTCCCTCGAGTGATTGGGCTTCAGGGGCTCGGGGTCAGAGGGATGAGCACGTTCCATACCGAGGGCTGCGATCGGGGCTTCATCTACGCGGACTCGGAGGGCATCGCTCGCGTCACTCAGCTCCCCGCTGACACGAACTTTGGGGAACTAGGTCTTTCCGTCAAGAAAGTGCCTCTGAATCATGACGTTCGCGGTATAGCATACCACCAACCCACCGGAACCTACATCGCGGGCTGCACCATCTCCGAGCCCTTCGACCTGCCGAAGGACGACGACTACCACAAAGAATGGGCCAAAGAAGCACCCCTCTTCCCGCCAAGCATGCCCAAAGGCGTCCTCCACCTCATCAGCCCCGTAACCTGGACCATTATCCACAGCATCGAGCTCGAATCCAGCGAGTCCATCGAATGCATGAAGACGCTCCACCTCGAAGTCTCGGAAGAGACCAAAGAGCGCCGCATGCTCCTCACCGTCGGCACGGCACTCTCCAAGGGCGAAGACCTCCCCATCCGCGGCCGCGTGCAAGTCTTCGACATCGTCACCGTCATCCCGCAGCCGGGCAAACCGGAGACGAACAAGCGCCTCAAGCTCATCGCCAAGGAGGAGATCCCCCGTGGCGGCGTCACGGCCATTTCCGAGATCGGCAGCCAGGGCTTGATGCTCGTGGCGCAGGGCCAGAAGTGCATGGTCCGCGGCCTCAAGGAGGACGGCACGCTTCTCCCCGTCGCGTTCCTGGACATGAACTGCCATGTCGTCAGCGCGCGGGAGCTGCCTCGGACGGGGCTGTGCGTCATGGCGGATGCGTTCAAGGGGGTTTGGTTCGCGGGGTATACGGAGGAGCCGTATACTTTCAAGGTCCTGGGCAAGAGTAACGGGCAGTTGCCCTTGTTGGTCGCTGATTTCCTACCTGATGCCGAAGACTTGGCGATGGTGGCAGCGGACACAGACGGAGACTTACACATCCTCGAGTTCAACCCTGAACGTAAGTCCCTCACCCACCCCAACTGCCAACTTCCCATCTCCCAGAAACCCTCACACACTAACACGTCCCAGATCCCAAATCCCTCCAAGGCCACCTCCTCCTCCACCGCACCACCTTCTCCGTCACCCCCAACGCCCCCTCCACAACCCTCCTCCTCCCGCGAACCCTCCCCCCCTCGCACCCTGCCCCGGAAACCCCCCCGCACATCCTCCTCCTCGCCTCCCCCTCCGGCCACATCTCGGCCCTGACCCCCCTCGCCGAGACGACCTACCGCCGCCTCCTCAGCATCACGAACCAGCTCCTCGCCGCCCTGACGCCCCACGGCGGCCTCAACGCGAAAGCCCACCGGCTGGGCGAGGGACAGCGCGTCGTGGGCGTGGAGACGGCGAGCGGGCGGACCATTGTCGATGGCGCGGTGCTGGCCAGGTTCATGGAGTTGGGGGCGGGCAAGAGGAGCGAGATTGCGGGCAAGGGCGGGTACGATGGTGTTGTGGAGTTGAGGGATGAGCTGGACGCGGTGTTGGGATGGAGTGGCATGTCGTATTTTTAGACCGAGGGGTGATGATGGGAAGAATAATTTCGAGGAGCTATTGCCGCGGGGTGTGTGTAGTCAGTCTTAGTTGGGTTATGAGGGCGATATATACTATGTAGTCGGTCAGATCAAGCTGAAGAGATACAGCAGCAATACATGTGAATTCGCGGTACGAACGATGAAGAGGAACGTTCTCGATTAAAGATCCATTTATCGCAGAGACACACTTGATAAGACTAATCCGTAATCTATATCTTCCGGGCTTCATGTCCTGTATAAGTAGAAGCCGTCCAATTGTATCGCTATATCCTTCAACTTTCCATATAAATACAGTGCTTCGTTCTACAAATCCCTCGTGCTAAAAACCCAAACGCCTAATAAGTCCGATAAGAATCGAATCGGCCTGATCACTTTTAGAAGTTGGCGGAACGAATTCAGTGAACCTCGGCAGCCTTCTTTCTGCGAATGCTGCCGAACCGCCTCTTGATACCGTCGCTCAGCTTCCTGCCCGTGGTGTTGCTCCTCTGCAGATCGGAGCTGTTGGAGAAGCCCACAGCGGGAGAGCCAGAGACTTCGTTGCTGAAGCTACGCTGATGGGCAGGGCCCGATGGACGAGATCGCATCTCGTACTCGCCAGGTTGGCCATTGTAGCGCATCTTCTCCTTTTGATCGCGCTCATAGGTAAAGCTGGGCTCACCCTTGCCCTTGAGATCATCGGGGTGGTATCGCTAATGTGACGTCAGCATTGGGATTAAGAGCAGGGATATGTCAGGTAACTTACGATGCCCTCCCAGCGCTTATAGGCGCCACCAGGAGCGTCCGCCTCCCTCATAAGATCAGCGCCCTCCTCGTAGTTGATCGTAGTGCCGCTCATATCGGCACCACCGCTAGGAATCGTGGCCGTGCCTTGTAGAGGCATATGTTTGCGGAGCGAGTCGTCCATGTACTCTCTAGGTGTAGCACGAATTGCCTCCATGTTCGATTCCTGAACCGCCGCTACGGGTGAGTACTTTTTGTTCTGGTTACGGCTTGCGAGGGTGGCATCGTAAGGGCCACCATGGTGGTATGTCCCACCAATGGTGTCGAGCGCATCAATGGTATCCGTGAGGGGCATATGCTTCTTTCGCAGATGCGGCGCACGGTCGGCAGCGCGGGCTTCTCTCTTAATTATGTCGAGTGGTCGATGAGACATGTCGCCGGGATAGCGTTGAATCAATGACTTGTTTCTCGAGAGTCCAAAATTTCCGTCGCTGATGCTCCGGTTGTGTTGAAGACTTGGCCTATGGGGCGGGTTGGAGACACGAACGCTGGTAGAGCGATAGACGGCCGAGTTGCCGGTTGGCGGGTGACGTCGCGGGCCGTTTACTAGACGAGGCGAAGGTGATGCAGGTGGAGAAATGTAAGCCTCTTCAGTGTGAGTATCGAGGCGAGCTCGGTCAGAAAAAGGATTGGTCGGGTAGAAGGTTGAGCTGGTGGGAGATGCAGAGGGTGGAGGCGTTGGGTAACTGTTGGTCTTGCGATGGTGAGGAGGAGTCTTGATGGGAGATTGGCTCTCAATGGGTCGTTTGCCAGCAGCAGGAGCGAGAGACAAGTTTCGGAGTTGGTTGAAGTGGGAAGATCCGATTCCCGTTTCCTGACTTGGCTCGGGGGCTGTCAGGGGATCTAGGATGTACTTTCTGGCCTGTTATGACGAGGTGACGACGTAAGTATCCTTCAGAGAATGCTAGGGAGAGGATTGCATGTGAAGAGCAGAGGAGCGGAAGATTCGGAGAGGAGAGGATATGGAATACGAGAAGATAAAAGAAAAGCTCCAGTAGTGCCGGGTCTAGCTTGCGCGTCCAAACGGGCCGCAGCAACCAAGCATGCAAGGAGTTTTATTTAGCCAAGATGCGCTGGCAAGCTGGTTGGGTCGCGAGCTGGCCAAGCTTTTGGCAGATGAGGTGGTGTTGTAAGTGAGAGATCCGCAGTGACGCAATGAAGGGTCCGACCCTTGTCGTCTGTTCCTCGACAGCCCTGGATTACTAAGACGGCACCATCGGGAGACGTTGACATTGACGTCTTTTGAGTGATGAGCAGGCAGGGCACTAGACCGGCTAGATGACGATAACGGTGGTGGCTTGAGCGGAGGGTTGGAGGAATGGTGTGATGTGGTCCAATTGATGTAGGTAATTTCGCGTGTGTGTGGAAAAGCATAGACAAATTTGACTTACCCATTCCTTGTCCATTGCGTCGGCCATATTGTGATATTGCTTATCTAAAGTTGGGACGAATTGATGCAATTGAGCTCAGACGATATAACCAATCAATATATATCTTGGCCGTAATTTCGAGCGCCGAGATCTCGCCAAATGTTGATATGTTTTGTTTTGTTCCGTTTCGTTTCGCACCCGAGTTCAAGTTCGAGTTCGAGTTCGAGTTCGATCAGGCGGGGTTTCCCAAAGCGGCAACTGTTGTCTCCGCGTCGATCGGGAAGTCGCGGCGACGTCACAGAATAAAGCAATTGCTCAACCGCAGACAGCTGAAGACCAACGGAGATCTAGGAGTTGAGAGAGAATAACA
>JAMYIC010000207.1:0-16339 GCA_024112705.1 Microcera coccophila | reverse complement strand
CCAAACTGGATTTCTAGAGGTTCCGGAGTTGCTGCGAGCGAACAAATTCGTGGCACACCCATTCTCTTTTTACTCGCCTACAAATAGCTTACTAGCTAGCGTAAAGGGACTTCTCTCCCTCGAACCTACACTCGATGGGAACATCTACAACCTAGACATCAACTTTAAGAGAGATGAACCCTTGTAATACCTCTAATAGTATACACATAAGAATTTTACATATCTCAGAGTCCTAAGAGGTGTATACGAGGGGACATGGTTACTCTTGCTGGCGAGCCGATGAAACCATCGACATAAGGCGTTGAAGACAGCATCCTGATCATCAGCGCTGTCCGACATCATTAACCGTAGCCGTTTTGCTTGTTCAAGGGCCGCACGTTGACCTCCAACTTGAGTATCGGCCATCGTTTTCAGTCCGGGAGCGTATACCAACTAGAAATCAACCCTAACACATAAGCTTTAGAGCTTGATTTCGGGGCTAAAACGAGGGTGTCTATTGTGGTCGTATTTTAGGGAAAGGTCCCGCCCCGTAACCCGCATCGCCCCGATATAGTATCAAGTAGGAGGGTATTGGGTTTTCGGGGCAGCCAATGACGTCACAGCTGCATGAACCTAAGGTAGAGAGGCAACCACATGTGATACTCCAAAGACCCTCACCTCCCATCGCGCAACTTTAGGAAGGGCATGATGCGATCTCGATGGCCATGTAACCAAAGTTTGCCTTAAGTAGGGAATGACATGCCACCTATCAGCATGTCCGAGCCTAGCGTTTCAGAGCCCGCAAGTCCAAGTGGCGCAGACCTAACACCTGCTGCTGCACTTGAGATTGTTGAAGACGCGCCCGTATTTCCCCT
The DNA here is from genome assembly GCA_024112705.1 of Microcera coccophila. Classification (NCBI taxonomy): domain Eukaryota; kingdom Fungi; phylum Ascomycota; class Sordariomycetes; order Hypocreales; family Nectriaceae; genus Microcera; species Microcera coccophila. The sequence goes on along the minus strand of JAMYIC010000207.1, from coordinate 15,485 downwards.
CCTACAAGACAATGGAACTGCAAGCCCCCTGTCCTCTGAGCCTACTGGGGGCCCTAGTCGAATCGGAGAAGACGACAACGATGAGGAACCGGCAATAGCGAAGCCGTTTGTGCGGACAACGAGCCCTGACTCGGCAGCGCGCGCCGTGGAGGATGCGTTCGATGATCGCATACCCGATAAACTGATGTACAAGATGCACAAATTCAGCTTATACGAGACGGCAAGTCGCTATTACATCGTTGGTGTTGATGTTAGTGAGAAGAGATATCGAATCCTCAAGATTGATCGTACCACAGAGGGGGCAGAGCTCAACATGACCGACGACAAAATCGTCTATAGCCTTAAGGAGATGAATCAACTACTGGACACTATTGACGATGGAAATCGTGGCACGGGAGGAATCAAGTTGCGTTGTACGACCTGGGGTGTTCTCGGCTTCATCAAATTTACCGGGGCCTACTATATGCTTCTAATTACCAAGAAGAGCACCGTGGCTATGGTGGGAGGTCACTACATTTGCCAGATCGAGGGTACTGAGCTGGTTCCTTTGACGTCGCCACGTTTTAGGCCCGACATCCGCAATACGGAGGAGCAACGGTTTCTCGGCATCCTCAACAACCTCGATCTGACCAGGAGCTTTTACTATAGCTACTCGTACGACGTTACCCGCACGCTGCAGCACAATATCATTCGAGAACGGGAGGCCCTAGCTCGGGGTGTCCAACCATCTTCTGATGAGGATTTCAACTCCATGTTTGTTTGGAACGACTACCTACTCCAACCGATTGTAAAGGTACTGAAAGATCCTTACGATTGGTGCCGTCCAATCATCCATGGGTATATCGACCAGGCTGGTAAGTTTTGGCGTCTCAGCCAGATTTGACGTAAGCTAATAATGCGTAGCTTTGTCCATATATGGACGCACAGCTCATATTACTGTCATTGCCCGACGCTCACGTTACTTTGCTGGGGCTCGGTTCCTCAAGCGTGGTGCTAACGACCTGGTGTGTCTTTGCGTAACAAATGCATCTACTTTCGGGAGTATTTGAACCTAACTCAACTAGGGATATGTCGCCAACGATGTCGAGACGGAGCAAATAGTGGCTGAATCACTGACCACTTCGTTCCACGCCCCCGGGCCCCAGTTATATTGCAGTCCTCAGTATACCTCCTACGTTCAGCATCGCGGCAGCATCCCACTGTACTGGACTCAGGATAACACAGGAGTGACACCTAAACCGCCCATCGAGCTTAATCTGGTTGACCCTTTCTATGGCGCTGCCGCGCTGCATTTCGATAATTTGTTCGAGCGTTATGGCGCGCCCATCTATGTCTTGAACCTCATCAAAGCCAAGGAGCGTCAGCCACGGGAATCTAAGCTGCTCGAAGAATATACACACGCAATCAACTACCTGAATCAGTTCCTCCCAGATGGAAAGAAGGTCATCCATAAGGCCTGGGATATGAGTAGGGCATCGAAAGTTCGAGGCGGCGACGTCATTGGAAATCTGGAATTGATTGCCGAGTCGGTGTTGGCGACTACTGGCTTCTTCCAAAATGGTGATGGATTCACGAGTCCTATGAGTGCCCAAAATGGAGTGGCGCGAACGAACTGTATCGACTGCCTAGACCGTACCAATGCCGCACAATTCGTCATTGGAAAGCGAGCTTTGGGCCACCAGCTTCATGCCCTCGGGATCCTGGAGAATACATCAGTTGAGTATGACACGGATGCTGTCAACCTCTTCACCCATATGTGGCACGACCACGGAGACACCATTGCAGTCCAGTATGGAGGGTCTCAGCTGGTCAACACCATGGAGACGTATCGAAAGATCAACCAGTGGACCAGCCATTCGCGAGACATGATTGAGAGCTTCAAGCGTTATTACAATAACTCATTCCTAGATAGTCAGCGACAAGAAGCCTACAATCTGTTCTTGGGCAACTACATCTTTGCACATGGGCAGCCGATGCTCTGGGACTTGGCCACTGACTATTATCTACATCATGCAAACCCCCGAGAATGGTCTGCTCGAATGAAGCGAGACTACATCAACTGGTATACGCCAGCTTTTCTAGAAGAAAGGAAGGTCCCGCCATATGTTCCGACACGGAATATTGCACGATCCCACCCGGTCGAATTCTTTGACGACTACTGGCTTGAGTATTATCGACCAGCTACGCTCTCGTCGTTCCCAAAGATGCTTGCGTACAAAATGAACTCGACCATCAAATACATACCTTTGAAGTCAACCCAAGATGGTCGATACGACCTCAGCCCGTTCCGCGTACGCACAGATGGCGACGTAGACCCAAATGACAGGAAGAAGCACAAAAAACATGTCTCCATCGCGATCCCTACGAGTTCATCGCAACCTGTTACTCTTGAAACTGATGCTGCGTCAATAATTGCCAGCAAGGCTTCGCTGAAAGGCATTTCACTTCAACGCTGGCTCCAGCCGCAACAGGACAAGATTGTTACTCGCCAAGGAGCCATGCAAAATAACCAGGCTGTGTCCTTTGCCGAAGAAGCTCCGAGAGAGAAGCCAACCGCTCTGGAAAAGTCCAAAGCTGCGCAGTGGACTTTCACAAAGGCTGTTCACGACTCTCTAAATCCTTCCGTGAAGGAGCAGGAAGCAGATGATTATGAACGATATATCAAGCACCCGCAGAATCTTCCTTTGGTGGTCTCGAGCGACACTCCCATAGACATTGATGCGTCCGAATATCAGGAGTATGTCAATGGTGGTTGGCAAGACGACGGCCTCATGGTTAAAGGAACCGAGGATCAGATACACGTTTATGCCGAATTGTTAAAGGTGGGAGAGAACCCGCTAACAGTGACAGAAGAAGATGCTCCTAAGAAACGGTATAAAGCCTATAGGAAGTGGCTCCGGGGGAAATCGTTCTTCAAGCAGCAACCCCTCGACTGATTCGACATATCGCTAGCTCCAAACTTTGGATACCTGCGATTCAACTACACGCCTCTGAAAACAAATCGGAAAGACGAGGCTCTTGTGCCAGGACTTCGGCGAGTCTCTCCGGCGTTTGGGTATTGCGTTGTCGCCAGAGTGAGCGCAACATCTGAGCCGATTGCCTGAGCTCGCGAGAAATAGCCTCAACGACCTCATCAAGTACCTGTGAGGCATCATATTTTTCGTCCAGGCTGAGCCAGGAAAGTGCAACTATGCGGACTACTTGCTCGTCATACCCAGAGTTCAAGATTCTCGGCCAACAGTTTGCGATGGTAGCATTTAGAGCCTTTGCTGCAGCCAGAATACCAGGTGGATAAGCCATCGCGAAGGGATCTGTCATGATAGCCGAGAACATCGGAAGGAGATTCTTCATCGAGTACCGTTAGCGAGATGTATGGCAGTATCCTCCCTGGGAGTTACAAAGTACCTGCAAATGTTTGACTGAATAGATACCCAGACAATTGATGATTGGTAACGCGCATTGCATCAAGGTCTCAACAGTGCGTGCGTACTGAGAACCATGGTGATAACCTGCGAAGATACCGTCCCTCAGGGCCCTATCCAGTATTTGGCGGCGATGAGGCTCTTTAGGATCTTGACGAGCCTTGGCCAAATTTACCAGCACCTCGTAGGCAGGAACGAGGAGCCCTGCAGATTCGTCTTCGGGAGTGATGGCTGGCAAATGAAGCAGCACGGGGAAGGTCACTTCAGAGAAGATGGTTTCTATTCCCGTGGACTGGAGGACGGAACCGGGGCATTTCTTTGTGAAGAGTGCCAGGATTTCCATGCCCCTTGCTTTCACGCTAGGCTCTTGATCCTCCACAAGGGCGAGTAAGACAGGGGTAAAAAGAGGCCAATGGCTTTTAATCAGTTGTGGCTGCCTAATCAGCACTCTTCAGACTTTCCAGTCAAGTCTAGGACAGAAACTAACCTCCGATGCTCTGACAGCCCAGCGGAAAGTGGTGATCGCCCAAGGAGCGTCGTGCTTCCAGGCCGGAGCATGTGAGGGTGTGTGGTGTCGATCTATTGGAAGATGGTAGTGGGACGGCCTCCCGGATTCGGTGACTCTCGTCGATGACTTGCTGAACAGAGGTTTCAAGAAGCCTTTGAGGAGAACGTTGGTGATGAACTCCGCCCGCTTTTCGCTTGCCAGGTACGCATCCAAGAGAGTTAGCGCGATTTCCGGAGTTTTAGCGGTGGTCCAAAAATCACGAGGATCAGTGTACGCTGCTATCGCAAGAAGAGTAGGACTGTCGATATCGATAGACCACGATGACGAAAGCAGGTTCAGGCAAGCTAGTCCCGCTTCCGCGGCGAGGGGAGATGTTTCGTGATCTCTGTGTGTTAGCAATAGGACAGTCTCCGGTTGGTTCTTCACAAAAGTACCTAGGCGATTTCGCGTCGACAATAATTGGAAGGCAATGCACTGCATGAGTGTTTGAGCATTTTGATGGCCCGATTCAAGCATTGCTCCATCCCAATTAGCCGAACAAGCGAGAGTAGCCAAGCAAGCATCATGGCATTCCTAAGTTCTGAGGTTAGCCAAAATATCGGGTTGCGAAAGCTGGTCGCTGAAGCTTGACAACATGCCTGCGCAGATTTCGAACTGACGGTTCGTAACACTATCTCACTCATTGTTTGACATCGTGGAAGTCCTAGTAGTGGGAACAAGTTGATTAGTTGAATCAGTTCTGGTAGCTGGGGAGGGTCATGACATACCCTGAACCAGAGTTTTGTTTGCGTCGCTCAACAATGAAAGCTCCATGATCTCATGCCGGAGGTAGAAATGCAAACAGGTGACTTCTCAGTCCGTAGACTTAGCGTTTCGTTTGATGCAGGTAGGTTCAGTAACAAAAGCGGTCGGGACAGGGCGAAAATTAACGGATGAGAAGGTGTTCATGTTTCGGACGTGGATTTACTCCCCAACATACTACGATATCCAGAGTTCGCGACCGTCAGCGCGAGGCGCAAGTTCCATTGCAAAGGTACCTACCTAAGGCAAATAGGGCTTAGTCACCCTGAAACCCCATACCACAGGCCTCGTTCCTCGGGACTGGGTCCTGTAACGGCGACTGATCTTTTGCTCTGTGGCTACCTCGGTCTATTGATTGAAGCGGTGGATCATCTAATTCGGACCAGAGCAATGCATTGCCAGGCTGTTTAGTGCGCCAGCCTTGTTTTACGAGAGGGGTATCAAATCTAAGTTATCACGGTAAACTTATCCCAAGCTCTTTATGGCGCTGTCGAACCTCGTCGATTGCACCTGCGGGGTCCTCCTGATCAGGGTGTCGCAACTGCCATGCCACGCATACTTCCAGTGCCTTGCCTGTCCATTTCCCAGGCTTAATTCCAAGAGCTTGAGCCAGCTGTCGTCCGTCTAGAAGGCGCTTTAGCGACGGGGCATCTAAAACATCCAACTTCCTAAGGTGATTAAGGAAAGCTTGCCAGCCAGAGAGGAACTCCTGCTGCTTTCCATGTTCCGTTCTTGTCCGTGAATTCGTATCTCCTTTACTTTGCATACCGGAGTCCGGCCACTGATGGAGAGTTTCTAGAGCCTCGACGAGCATCGCATTGAGTACTTGTAACCTCCAGGAGCCCCCATAAGACTCCCATTTCCGAATAGCCATGCCGAACCTGTCGCGCTCTTCAATGAACGAGTCTTGAGTACACACTGCGGTTTTTAGACCAAGAATCTCTTGACGGTGGCGATGAGACGCTGCAATCACATCAGACAGTTTGTTTGGGGCTTTGAAGCCCTCTCGAGACACCACCGCAACCGGAGGTAAGGGATTAGGCTTTCCCCGAGGATTTGGGGAGTCGTCCACAACCATCCAGGGGCAAACTGCCGCCAAGTTCCAAGCAACGTAAACGGCTTCGTCATTCTGGATCAGTTCTTGAGTGATCGGGCTCGCACCTTCTTGGCGCAATAGCTCATCGAGGCACTTGTAAGCGATGCTCCAGCGAGAAATGTCTGGCAAAGATAAAGATCTCTGGGCAGGGTCAATGAAGATAGCCGAGTATAGCCTGAGCTCATCAATGAGTTGGAGTGCTTCGCGAGGATGAGCGCCTGGCAGGTCAGTTAATCGAATATACCGAGCACGATGGCATACCATAGGGCATACCTTTGAGCATCTTTTCAAGCTCTACGCCAACACGTTCCCGGCTGATCTTAACGCGTAAGGCGTCTAGCACGCTAGCGTCGCCCATACACCCTCGCGTTCTAGGATCTATGGTGAACTCAAGGCGACTGGCGAAGCGGACTAGGCGCAACACCCGCAACGGATCGTCCATGAAGGTTTGAAATGGCTCGAGAGGTGTCCGGATGACCTTGGCAGCCATGTCTGGAAGACCTCCGGTAAAGTCCTCAATCTGATTCGTATGCAGGTTATAGAAGAGGGCATTTACGGTCGCATCACGCCGGAGCGCGTCTTCTTCTGCCGTTCCAAACTCCATCTGCGGGTTGCGGCTGTTGTCAGTATAAGTTTCCTTTCGAAGATTGACAAAGTCGAGGTCGAGGCCGAACATCTTGACCATGGCGGTCTCGAGATGCTTCGACTTTTCTGGATTACGAGCAACGTTGTGCAAGCTCCCGATATCCACAGGCCCAATTTGATGCTTAGTCTTGGCTTCAGGCCGCTCGCAGTAATCGCACATATGCTGCGCAAAGGGAACACCGGTCATGGCGTTGATGGCAACATCGATGTCGTGACTTTCAATATTGAGTAACCTATCGCGAACCCAGCCGCCAGCCCAGCGTAGAACGATTGGCTCAGTAGCCAGACCAGCGTCGTCGATGGACTTTGCGACATCGAGCAACAAGTTCCGGAGCTGATGCTCGCGAGGGGTAAGCCTAATCAAGCCGGCGGCGGCGGTCATATCCGCGGGAGTTGTTTTCAAGAAAGAGTTTGTGGTAAGGTGATACTTGGTTTCCGTGAGAAAGGAGTCGAGCTTCCTCTTCATGACGAGACCGGAGCGAACCAGGCGGTGTGAGAACATCAGCCTTCAACTTCGCCCGAGAATATATTGAAAGAGATCCTATCCCACTCTTCTCAGAACAGCTCAGCCATCGAGTCTCTAAAATTCCCACCAAGGAGACCTCGGGGTGTGAGTCAACTCGAAAGTTTGGAGCACAGTGTGAGACACAACCGACGTGAAGGTAGGCGCGAGAAAACAGGCAAAGAGGAGCAGCCAATCAGCAAGCGGGACCCTGATTTCACATCCCTGTTTGCCATAGGTACCTACCTACCTACCTTAGGTACCCAGGTCGACGAGGTACCTAGCCCGATATTTATTTCGCTTTGGCTGCTCACATCTTCCCTTTGACCTTGAACTTTTGGCAATAAACATAATTGAGCCTCAATTTTCACTTGTGCTGACTGGCCAAATAGGAATTACTCGAGGTACCGGCACCCAGATAACAAGGGGAAAAAACACTAAGGCAGCTTACACTAGACTTGATTGTTTTTTATTTTTATTCTCGGATCGCATCAAGGCTAATTCGTACCAAGCAAACGAAGCTCAGTTAACGCACCTTGGTGACCGGGGCGGGGAGAGCTCAGTTCCACACCCAGCTGCGCGCTAGCTTATCCGTAACGGCTTGCAGCGAGGTAACTACAAGCTGGTGGGTGGATCAACTACGGCGATGAAGTCATGGTCGGACTCGTGCATAATTGCCCCAGATACGCTTCATTGAGGCCAATGATTTAAGTCAAGCAGGTGCGGGTAATGGTTGGCTCCTCCCCACCATAATGGCTTGCAAGCTCACGAATGGGTTAGCAAGCGATTATAACTGTTTACTCCTTTCCACGTCGGACTAGAAGCCTGATGATATTGGTCGTCTGTCCCATCGCTCCAGCCTGCTGAAACGGTAGCCTTAATCTAATTACAAGGCGCTCGGAGCCCATAGACCCAATGTAGATGGGAAGTCAGTGTCAAAATGTTCAAGTAGCATTTCCGCCTCTTGGGCCTAGGTCAATCCTCAGATGATCTAGTTAACTGCAAAGCCTCTTCTGGCCTAGTTACTCTAGTACTTGAGTCTACCGGAGGGTGTTGCCGGGTCCAATCCTAAGCCTCAGGGAGGCGATAGCTGGAGCACAATGGCCTCATCCCACATCTTCACGGTGCATCAAGTCTCGCCCTCCTTGCTTTCGTCCCTATCATTGCAAGTGCTACACCACCATCGTGACCATCACCATGACGTCAGGAGCCGTCGACGAGCGTGGCTCGGTACCACCACTACGACCCAAATGCCGCCTCCTAGTGGTTGCACTAGGAAGAATGATCTTAGCAAAAACAGAAGTAAGGCGAGGTGAGATGGTCTAGTTATTCGTGGGATGTCAGGAGAAACTTTGCGGGGTAAAGCCTCAACCCGCGGGTCTGACCTGCTCGCTACGTAGAGAGGACATGCTCTGGTGGAAATATAAAACACCCATAGACCTCACCCAAGTCTGTAGATTTCTGATTGTGCCAAATCAACATCACTTCCTCAACCAGCCTCATCATCCTGTCAAAGCCAATCGTATCGCCTGGATTTGAGCAGATACATCTGATCGTATCCCAGATTACCAGCTCACTCCCCCCGCCCAAGGAGCATTGTGTACTCTCACCATATACAATGGATCAGCCCTTCAAGGAGCCCGTCTATTCGAAGCAACAGGACAGCCCCATCACCATGAATGAATCTCCCGTTGCGGGTAACACCGCAGGTGACCGTAGGATGAGCGACGAATGGGGTGAGTACCTACCTATGCCCCGTCGAGTGGGTGACACGTTCTGATCTGAGATATACCTAGATGCCTCCAAGGTTCCACCCAGTCGTTTTCAGAAGCGCAAGGGGTCTATCTACGCGACACCCAATTCTCGAGACGGACACGTCGACAAGAACTATGCCGACAAATACCATGCAAAAATTGCTGAGATGAAGGGAGGAAAATGAAATCGCTATCTCAACTGAGCCCCGGTCCCCTCTTTTGAGTTGGTCTGTGGCGGGAAAATTCCATGTCAAAGAAGAGCGGCCTGTATTGAGCCTAACACAACCTGCCTAGCCCCTACTCCTATATCCAATGTACAACATTAATCATCAGGGCCGTCAATATCAATTGCATCGGGATTTGATGTGATGACCGTTCGTTCCGCGTTGTTTTCTTTGTTTGCGCTGCTCGCCGCTACAAATCCCTGAGGGGCACGAGATTGTCTCTCCAGTGCTGCCATCGCGTCCGCTACTTCGACGTCTTCTGTCTCGTCTGGCCGTCGTTGACTGCGCGCCAGTGCTTGTGAGGCGATAAAGTTGACGTCGGTGTTGTACTGCGCTTGCACACTCCGCTTGATACGCAGCATTTCCTTGAACGTATCTTCATTTCCATGTTGGACTTCAAACTGCTCCCATTTAATCCAAAACTCCGGAGTTGTCCTTGGATCGCAGAACTGTGATGCGTGTCCGTAGATTGCGCGGGCGCGGTCGATTTCGCCCAGACGCTTCTCCATATCGGCAAACTTGAGGCACATATCTTTGGCCTCGTGATCTGGGAGTGCTGCGATGGCTCTCTCATAGATCGGACGAGTCGAGGGAAGGCCGAAGTTAGACGCTGATTTCGTGATGTAAAAGTTGAACATATCGGCTCGGTCCTCGTCCGCAACTGCTCTGGTTGCCCGCTCGTAGATTCTCATCGCGTGTCGTGCCAAGCCACGCTCTTCTTCGAGATTGCCGTACATGAGGTAGATTGTCTTGGCGAACTTGGGCGGACAATCCTCCACCGCCTGCTCGAACAAATCTCTTAGCCGCTCAATACCAATCTTCCGGTCTACGGCCTTGGTGAGATAGAGGTTCCATAGCTCGAAAGCTACAGGGTAGCTAAAGAGATCAAGACCGCGCTCATATATCTTGAATGATTCTTCATAGTATTTGTGCTCCTCCAATAAGTTGGCATAATTGACAACGGTTTGTGGTGTCGCGATTCGGAGCTCGAAGATTCGCTCGTAGACCTTCTTTGTTTCGTCCAAGGTGGACCCGCTTTCCACCAAGTCCACATAGAAGCTCCAGAGTTTCCAGCTTTTGTGTACCCTTTGTTGGGGTGAGAGGGTTTCATCAAAGTAATCGACGTTGGATCGTTTGGGTGCCTGCACAGCCTTTGTCATGATACGAACCGCATCTTCGAAATTCTCGTTCCTTAACTCCATTTCTGCCCACTCGATCCACATGTCTGCCAGTTCTGCAACGGATTTGAAAGGAACCTTTCCGGCTTTCTCCATGATGATTCGAGCAGTCCTCAAGTCGCCTCCGCGCTCGTAAAATTTCGCATAGTTGGCCCAGAGCTGGTGAAATGCTCCCACTGCACGCTTCGGTTGAATGGCAGCAATCGCATCAGTATATGTTTGTGCTGCCTCTCGGTAGTTGTCGCCCCAAAGAGCTACCCTCTTTTCCCACTCGGCCACATTGTTCGGGTTTTGACGTAAGAGAACGTCGTTGAGAAGGAATGGCCGTCTGTCCATCAGATGTTCGAAACGCATCATCCTGATGTCCAAATCGAAATCAGCGTCCTCATCCTCGACCCCTTTCTCAGCTCGAGCAGAGGCGACTTCCATCAAGGCTCCAATAATTGACTCCTCAAACTCCGTGTATGACTCAAATATCAAAGTGAAGTCTCTGACAGTCATGACGGTCGTAATCCCCTCCTCAAATACATCTCGTGCGCGTTCGAAGCTGCCCTGGCGAATCCAATAGGTGGCTAACCCAGCCCAAAGCTTTCCTCTTTGATCAGCGAACCGGGCGATGCCGCTCCTAATTATGCGGTCAACATCGATTCCAGTTTCATGACCAGTTTTGACCTCGGCGGCGTGTTCAACCAACATATCGACCATCTCACTCCACAACTCATAGTGACCTTTGCCATGCTTGCTCATAAAGCGAGTGTTATTGAGAACATTCATGTACTCGAGCGCTGCCTCAGTATATAGTTCCGTTGAAATCAAAAGTTCAATAAAATCTTCCGCATCCTCAGGGTGTACCTGCATATAACGTCTCCAGATCTTCACGGCGGTCTCGCCGGCAGCTGAGTTTGCGAAAGGACGATATATCGCCCAAATCCGATTGTGTTGAGTGATAGGGAGGGCTCTCAGGGCTCGGTCAAAGGTTCGTCGGGTAAGCGTCACAACGGGTTGCTGAGTCAAGAATCTGAGATATAATTCCCATATTCGAGGCATCTTGTTGAGAAGGATCAATGCTCTTTCGAAGAGCACGTTGACCTTGCGAAACTCGGCGGCGTAGAGCGCAGGGTTCAACTTGTTGACATGCTTAACTCGAAAAACCAGATACTGCGTGTTTTGTAAGCGACACCCGATGAAGTAATATTTCGGACCACATACCAGCTTCCACAGTTTGTATGAACGAGGGAGCTGTTTGCAGGCTCGCTCCATAACGAATGTCTGCTCGGCCAGGCTTCCGTGATGGCTTTTGAAGTCGATATAGGCCAGCCATGGTTTGATACTACCCGGTTCGCGGAGGATGTCTTGTTCATAAACCGAGTCTTCGTTTGACTGGTGACAGTGTCAGCAGAGAGAAACGAAGCTAAAGCGAGGGAGATTGTTCTTACAACAAGGTGGACCTGCGGCTGCCTGCGCGAGCCGTTTAGCCGTACAACAATTGGTGCCATGGCCACGATGGCTGGGAAAAGAGGCCAAACGAGACGTGGGCGGCTAAACACCTAAGCCACCGCGTGTGAACACACGAGTAACGGATGAGCTGGATCTATCTGTGCATTGTGATGTGTTGGGAAAGTATGCGGTAGGTAGGTAGCAAAATATATCCAGGTTGCAGTGTCGTATTCACCGTCGCAGTTGTTGCCGCGGTTGTATGTTAGGTAAGAAGTTGTGCTCTCGACCTCCAAATCTCCAGCCGACTCTTTTTCTCGACGCGCAAGGTACCTTGGGCCTATTGGCACGCGGCGCTCCACCATCGCCAGGCAGCTCCTAAACACCCGCTTAAAACGTTGTTCACTTTAGATGCAAGTCACTCGGGGTGTCGACTTGGATCCACCTTACTGCGGGGAGCATTGACGCAAGCTCGTCGGCTCCTACTGAACTGTCGTCCGAATCCTGACATCCGCACGTAGCTTTCGCTAAACGGTCCAACCGACAAGCCACTTCAAGATGTCAGGCGCAGCGGTACTTCTCTTCGAATCATCCATCCTGCAACTGCAGATTTGCTAATTCGTATCTCAGGATCGCGAGGCCGTGTTTCCGACCCGCCAGTCGCTGGGCATTATGAAAGCGAAGCTTAAAGGAGCCGAGACCGGACACAGCCTGTTGAAGAGGAAGAGCGAGGCCTTGACCAAGTATGTGGGCCCCATTATGTCTGACTGTTTTTACGGCTAGCTGATGGACATACTCACTTCCAGGCGATTTCGAGGTTCGTTTATCTGTAGAGTATTCCCATCAGCATTCACGTCTATGCTGACGAGATCTTGCGACAGAAATCACCAGACGAATCGATGAAGCTAAACGGAAGATGGGACGGGTTATGCAAATTGCGGCATTCTCTTTGGCAGAAGTTACCTACGCTGTTGGCGGGGATATTGGATATCAGGTTCAAGAGTCAGCCAAGTCAGCTCGATTTCGCATTCGAACAAAGCAAGACAACGTCTCGGGCGTTCTTCTTCCAGCATTCGAGAGCTATTTGACTGAGGGAAACAACGATTTCGGGCTGACGGGCTTGGGGAAGGGTGGCCAGCAAGTTCAACGATGTAGGGAGACTTATGCCCGTGCTGTGGAGGCCTTGGTGGAACTTGCCAGTCTTCAGACCGCCTTCGTAATTCTTGACGAAGTAATCAAGGTGGTCAACCGCCGCGGTAAGTTGCTCTTATATCATTTTTGACGAAAGAAGCCCTTGGTTGATGATTCATTTAGTGAATGCTATTGAGCATGTCATCATTCCAAGAACAGAAAATACGATCAAGTACATTAATTCTGAGTTGGATGAACTCGATCGTGAGGAATTTTACAGACTGAAGAAGGTATGTTTGGAGTAACGCGCTTCAAGTACCATAGCTAACAAAATCAAGGTTGCCAACAAGAAGCAGCGTGATACCGCGGCTGCTGATGCGGAAATGAAGGCTAAACGAGCGGCGAAAGCTGGATCACAACAAACAGGCCAGTCGGAGAAAGAGGAATCTCGGCCTACCGACATCTTAGCCGCCGAGGAAGACGAGGATGTTATTTTCTAGAACAGTCACATGCGTCTTGAAACATTCACAATTAGGGATGAGGACATGCTGCTCCATTGCTTGTTGCCTGTATCATTATCAAACCTGAAACCTTCGCGGCACATGATATTGATATCTAGCTTGTTTGTACTCTTAGCATCGACGAGTAACAAATATGCTAGGAAGAACTGAACATTCATGATTCCTTACTTCATTCAGCTTATTGTCTCTGATATGCAACTTTGATTGATGCGCCTCCAAGGCTCATGCCTGCAGTATTTTCCTTCGCCGTGATAGCACCTTGTTCGGCATCATACTCCACAAAGGCAATGCCGCGCCGACCTGGCACAAGTCTGATTTCGCGGAACCCTTCGAATCGGCCGAAAATGCCTGTCAGGGCATCGATATCGTACTCATCCGGTACGTTCTGCACAAAGAGGATCTTGTTTGGAGGGAGGTATTCGTCCGGTACGACGGCGGAGGTCGTCGCGCTGGTAGATTTCAGGCCGGACTGTCTGGCCACCTTCGTAGACCTGTTTTCTGGGGCTGCACCAAGTCCTCTTTTGTTGAGTTGTCGTTGCTCCTCCGCAGCCTCAAGTGCCTTGCGTTTATCTATTTGGATTAGTTTGTTAGTCAGGCCAGCAAGCCAACAAAGTAAAGGGTCTTTCTCACCTTTCTCAGCCTGACGGTGCCTCTTGTGGGTTTCATATTCTTCTTCACTGCACTTCATGATCACCGTCTTATCGCTCCTGGAGCGCGCAAGTGCGACCTTCATAGGCTTGTTAAAGAGCTCGAATCCCTGTGCTTCCTCGACGGCATCACGCGCGCTCTCTGGATCCTCAAAGACGATGAATGCTTGACCCTTGGCCTTAAGGTTCTTCTTCGCAACAATGTCGACAACATTGCCAAATGCGGAAAAAACAGCTCGTAATGCTTCGATGAGCGGCTCGATCTTAACACGTTCTTCCAAATTCTGGACATAAACTCTGCGTACAGATTAGTTCAAGGACTTACGTAGCGCGTCGAATGTGCAATGACACGCACGTTGATATGGGTGGTTCGTTATTCATCGCGAATGAGACTAGGTACGCCAAGCTCAAGAAATGATGTCGGGGTAGGTGAAGCGAGAAAAGGCGGATGCTATGAGGTGAGGGAGGAGGTGTGTACCGACGGCTGGCCACTGGTAGCATATCGCGAAATTGGATCGAGGAATCTGCTAGTCGCATTAAAGGCATATGTAACTAAGAGATATAGCATTCAAAAGGAAAGGACAGGAAAGGGGAAAAGTACACAAATAATTTAAATTATTGTTGAAAGATGAAAGACGCAGTTGAGAATACTGGAAACATGAAATACCTCTTTCCTCTATCAAGTATCAAATAGAACCAAGTCCCCACTCAACAAGTACCATTTCATTACCCTTCCCTTCCATCATTACCTCCAGCTTGTCCTCAACCGTAACCCACCCCTGACGTTGCTGGCAAATAGCGTACCTAATAGGACCTCGCCATTCTCTCCACCACGTCTCCTCGCTCTGTACGACGCATCTGCGCCCAGGCTCTCCCTTCTTAGTCGTCGCAAACGGCCACACGGCCTTGGCTACCTCGTACTTGTTTCTCCCCGAGAATAAGCTAGCGACACTGGTAAAGAAATGGTTCACCTTGTCCGGGTTCTGTATCAGGACACGGTTGTGCGTGACAATGAACGTGACATCGACTACTCCGCGGTAGTTAAGTGACGCGACAAGACTCCGAATTTGGCCCTCAATCCAGTCGGTGTCGAGATTGGCCACAACACGGTCGAGAGCAAAGGATTTGATAGAGGACTTGTCCTGCACAAAACGACGACACCACTCCTCTAAGCCTGCGTCACCAACTTCGGGAAGGACATCCGGGCGCACACCGCCACGGTATGCCATCTCGTTGTGTCCTACACACCGAATGTATTCGATGCGTTGCCTCTCATCATCAGGAATCAATAGATTCATCAAATTGAGCTTAATGTCAAAGTCAATCCCCCGCCCTCGACTGCCGCGGACATGAATTTGAGGTTTTGGCGGCACTGCACCTTGAGCACGGATGAGGGAACAGAGGGCATCCGCCTTAGTAGATAAGTACTCGGCGCGCGTCGATAACGTTTTGAAGTCATCGGAGAGTTTGAAGAGAGGCGGCGCATACAGGGTATAATCAAGCCTTGGAAGTCCAGGATGTCGCAGAGGTCCCTTCGCCACTACCTCAGCTGCTTCGATTCTAGAAACTGGCGCTAGATGAGGTATTGATGGTCCTGAGTAAGGAGGAGGAGTAGACTGGCG
>JAMYIC010002056.1:0-11707 GCA_024112705.1 Microcera coccophila | reverse complement strand
CCCCCCCCCCGACAAGTCGAGCTAACGCAACGGCTAGCTCCTTCGTCCCAAGTTTTGAACAAGGTAGATGTCTGGTTTCTTGATTGAGCCACAGCTTCGGCGTTTTATTCTTTGTACCGTCGTCAATGGCAAAGAATTCCCCCGATGAACTCCATGTTTCTCCTTGGACGTTGGCATAGGGTATCCCCCCTATGAGCACTGCCCCCTGTCGTCGTCATCCGCAAGGCTTTGCAGGTCAGACAGATCGGGCCATCTGTTTCATGGCGTCATGTTGGCAAAGTCCTTGATCCCATGAAACCTCATCCACTTCAATAAATGAAGTCGACGATCCACCTGGCGAGCGCACACTCAGGATATAAAGGAGAGCCAGCGGCTGTTTGGTCCGGTGAATCGTCTTTCGATCTGCCTACCCAACGTCACTCTTTAGGATTCCTCCTCACCCATTGATTCAACATGTGGTCTCAACTACTCACTTTGGCCCTCGCCTCTGGAGCTCTTGCGGCCCGTCCGTTCATTAACGAACCCGATACCGGCATCGACGAAGCGCTCGGAAATGTCACAAAGGGAAAACTGCCTGAACTGAAAGACATGGTCGGTCTGCCGGACTTCGACTGGGCGGCTAGAAACTACTTGCCCCTCGTAAACTACACCTACTACCGCAACGGTGCTGCCGGCGAGTTCTCGTACCGCAACAACCTCGAGGTGTACCACCGATACCGCCTCAGGCCCCGAGTCATGGTCGACATTACAAACATCGAGAGCACGCTACCGTATGAGGCAAACCGACCTGGCAGTCGGGACCAGCTAACTGGGATGAAACAGGACCACACTCCTTGGACATAACTTCTCGGCGCCCATCTTCATCAGCCCCTGTGCGAGAGGTGGATTTGGTCATCCCAATGGCGAGATCAACCTCGTCAAGGCTGCCGCCGCTGAAAACATTCTTTACATGGTACGATTATGGCTACTTTTTGCCATGAACTGCAACTGATCTGATGTTTCTAGCCCGCACTCTACGCCTCGTACACCATTGAGGAAATCGCCGCTGCCAAGGCCAAGGATCAGGTTGTATTCCAACAGGTAAATCTTAGTTGCTCTATCATTTAGCTCTAGACTGACGAGCGTAGCTCTACCTTTCCTCAAACGATAACGAGACCCAGTCCCTCTTTCAGCGCACAAAGAAGGCTGGTGCGGATGCCATCGTCTTCACCATTGACTCCGCCGCCGACGGAAACCGACATCGTGCTGTCCGATTCGGCGTTGGATCAGCGTAAGCTACCTTGGTCCTCTTTTGTTCTCTGATTGCAATTGCTGACTGAAGAATCAGTGACCCCGATTACTCATTAATTACTGTAAGTCCCTTTTAAAGACAGGCATACGGTGATTCTCGCCAACTACTGCACCGCTCGTCTTGAAAAACTCGTGAAAGGGATTGGCTGACTTTTTCTGCAGTGGGATGTCTACAGGAAGCTTACCAACATGACCACCCTCCCCATCATCCTCAAGGGCGTTGGAACCGTCGAAGATGCCGTCCTGGCCGTCAAGAACAAGGTTCCCGCCATCATCCTATCCAACCACGGTGGTCGCCAGCTGGATGGCAGCCCCTCGTCTCTTGAAGTTGCTCTTGAGATCCACGAGAAGGCTCCCGAGGTGTTCAAGCAGATTGAGGTTTACGCCGATGGAGGTGTCCGATACGGTGCTGATGCTCTGAAGCTGCTGGCTTTGGGCGTCAGGGCTGTTGGCATGGGTCGACCTTTCATGTATGCCAACATCTTTGGCCAGGAGGGTGTGGAGAAGGCTATCAAGATCATGAAGCACGAGATTGCCATTGATGCTGGAAACTTGGGCGTTGGCGATCTGAAGAAGATCGATGCCAGCTACGTGAGTAACCGTATCGGCTTTTGATTAGTTCTTGATCACTAACTTTGTGTAGGTCTCATGGACTCCCAATAACTGGCTGAGCTAGATGGAATCACTCGTCTGATGATCTCTGGTAGGATCAGACCATTGCGTTATTTGCTTGTAGATTCGATATGACTGTACATAGACACAACTACCACCGATGGTTTCTTGCCTCGGTAAGAGCCGATACGAATTGAAGCCGAACATCTCATTCATCACGATACTGTTTACATCGTAATAGGAAGTTTACCATGACCATACTTTGTAGAGATGACGTGATAACTTAAGTATCATTGAGCTACTAACTTGGACGGTCGAGTCTTTTACTCAGAGCTCATATCGAAACTCCTTGTTCTGAAGATCCGTCAAATCGAAGAACTCGTGATTCTCCTCTACCTTATGCTGATCACCTCGTGCTGCCCTTTCAGCATCCCTTCTCTTATTCCTCCGGACAAAGACCCATCGCATGATAATAAGGTCGATGGTGATCAGAAAGTAAATGATACAGATCGAGATCTTCGCCGGCAGATATCTCGGCGCATCCTTGGCTTGGAAGGTATGCGGTGAGATAATGTTACCAACTGTGTAAGCGATGGTGCCAATGCAGGCCACCGTTACTTTCTTCGTCGATCCGGCCACGTTTGAACTCTGGAGGCCAAGAATGGTCGTCCACCCGATCGGTATCCCGCCAGTCGTATAGTAGCCGATCAACGCGGGGACCTTTTCCGTGGTGGCCATGAGGATCGCGCCGATGATGGCTGGGATGTGGCCGGCTATGCAAAAGTACAACCGTTGCCTCGTCTTCATCGCTCCATATGTGAGACCGACCAGAGCCACAATCTCCCAGGCACCGAGGGGAGTGACTAAGAGCAAGGATTCCTCGCTGGTGTAGCCCATGCCTTTGACCAGGATATTTCCGAAGCTGGTCGCAATCGAATTCGGGATGTTGGCGGCGAAAATCCAAAAAGCGTACAGCCAAGTCATGGAGTCTGTCAACGCCTCCTTGACGTGGGACCACTTGAACTTCTGCGAGCCGATTCCTTGCTCGTTGTGCCTGATCCGTTCGAGGTGAAGAGCCTTCTCGTCCGTGTCGAGGAACTTGGCCACCGCTGGAGAATCCGGCATGACGAACCAGAACGACACACCGACCAGAGCGGTCAGAAGGCCGAGGAAGAGAAATATAATTTGCCATCCGCGCAGGGCAGCATTAGGATCCCTTCCCACATGTGTCGCAACTCCATAGGCAAAACAACCCCCGAACATCTGCGCAGCACCGCAGACCGCAAACCAGATGCCTACGCGGAACGCCTGGTCTCCCTTCGTGTACCACTGCGAGGTGAACAGGACCCAGGCCGGCACAATGGCCGCCTCCAAACAGCCGAGGAAGAAGCGGCACGCGAGGAGGCTGGAGTAGCTCTTGCACGCTGCCATGGACGCGAGCACGGCTCCCCACAGCGTGACGTTGACGGAGACGTACTTGGCCAGGGGGAAAAGCTGCATCAGCCGGATGGTGGGAAACTCAAAGGCCAGCTGCCCGAAGAAGAAGATGGACGCGACCCAGTTGAATTCGTTGCTCTCGAGGCCCGTGGACTGGATGATCCCGGTGACGCTGGCGTAGGAGATGGCGGTCTTGTCGATGTACTGCAGGAAGTAGACGATGCAGATCAGGGGCATGATGTGGAGGTCGATCCGACGAACGAGTCTTTTGTTGCGTTCGGGATCCCAAGGTTGTCTCAGTCCGCCAGTCTCGGTCAGCAGTTGAAGAGCTGCATCTGCCTCGGAGCTGGTGCCATTTTTGGCGTTTGCTGAAGGTGGTGTTTTGGCGGCATGGGATGCGGATGAGACGGAATGTTGTTTCTCGTCAGCCTCGGGAGTAGATGAATGGACATCCTTTTCGACCGCGTCTGTCATGATTCCAACCTAGACTCGGGAAGCGGGAGTCAAAGTCAAGTGTGGTTGAAAACTAAAAGGATTTGCAGGAACCGTACTGTCGGGACGGGATGCTGTCAACCTTTTGTAGTGACATGGTCATGCATTATGATCGATATGTCAACGTTTCTAGCAAATCACGTCTTTGACGCCGTGCTACGATAGGAATGGTTCGTCTGTAGTGGAACCCTGAAATAATATTTGCTGTCGATCATCTTTCCAACTTCCTAACCTGGAATATCTTATCCACTTCAGAAGTGTTGCTGGAGTGGAATTAGTCCTTTAGCCAAGCACGTCATGGGATAATAAATGATGCAAATACCCACTCATCCAAGGACCCATACTTGACCAGCTTACTGTCTCGGTATACTAATGCTTCAGTCTTGTTATTTTACAATCTCCCTCTAAGAATTCGAGGTTGCATTTTCGATAGGAAGAGCATTGGGATGACAGGGTCTCAGAGAAGAATGCATCTACGAAATGATATAAGTGGTGACTAAGATTTAGCAAAGTTTGATATTCATCAAGATATCTCTGCTAAATTTCAGCTGTCAGTTGAAGTCGAGATAATGTAGATCCGTGTTCATCATGCTAATTGAATTTGGTTTTGATGGCAACCAAGCTATATTGCTGAACTGCGATGCATCGCAGGGTTGCCATTGCTGGGCGACAACTCATAAATCTAAACACTGCAGTTCTGTTTATCCAGGGGTGGCCTTATTTATCAATATTAGACCTTTCCGTTGTGTTTAGGAAACCAGTTTTTCATAAAGAACATTTGCGGCATAGTTGTGACGGCCTCTATGAGTTGAGGAAGAAGTGTTCTCTGGAAAGACACAGATATTAGGACTAGACGTACGGGAGAAAGCGAGAGGCAACGAGTGGGACCAATCTTGAAGGGTTTGAGCTCTTAGAACACTGCTGTAAATTTAGGTCAAACTAACTGTAGATATGGCTTTTGACGTAGTCGTTCTAGTAACTAATCAACCTCAAGTGTACTTCAGCTTTGGACTAGGACTCCTCGGCAGTATCTCTAAATTCGTAGTCCTCAAATGCAGGAGGCAAATTACCGCCAGCAACCTCATTGGTCTCGACAAACCGTCTGATTTCAGCCTCGTCTTGGTCAGTCAGCTTCACATCCTGCGCAGCCCAATTCTCCTCAAGATACTTGAGCCTCTTCGTGCCCGGAATAGGGATAACATCGTCGCCCTGCCTGAGCACCCACGCAAGCGCAAGCTGTGCCGCGGTGCAGTTCCTCTTCTCGGCCATCTCCTGCCACTTCTTGACGACCTCGATGTTCTTCTCGCGGTTGCCCTCCATGAACCGAGGCATGACGCGGGGACGCATGTCCTTCTCATCGCCCATCTCTCCGCCGCTTGCGAAGGTCGACGTGAGCAGTCCCCGCCCGAGCGGCATGGCTGCGACGACGGCGACGCCGAGCTCGCGGGCGGTGGCGAGGACGTCGGTGCCCTTGGCGCCTTCGATGGCGAGCACAAAGGGCGAGTACTCTACCTGGATGGCGGCGACGGGGGCGATCTTGACGGCGCGGCGGAGGGTGTTGGAGGAGACGGCAGAGAGACCGATGTGCTTGATCTTTCCTTCGCTGAGGCCACTTTAGAACAAGAACGAGGAAATTTAGCACAGGGGAGAAACCTACTTCTGCAGCTCTCTCAAAGCTCGCATCGTTTCCTCAATGGGAGTCTTGGGGTTGGCGTGATGCATATAAACTGGGGGACAAAATTAGTGAAGGGAAACAGATGAAGGACATGTATCCTTTCGTAGATTTAGCAGTGTAAGGAGTTGTATAGAAAGCTTTTTTTTAACATTAGAAGGCTATAACTCACAAAGATCGATGCAGTCCACGTCAAGGTTCTTGAGACACTCGGCACAGGCTTTCTTGGTATACTCGCCAGAGCTGTCAATCTCAAACTTGAACTTGTCCCCAGGCTTAGGTTTCAAAAAACCGTACTTGGTGGCCAGGAAGATTTCGTCGCGCTTGCCGGTGCGCTTGAACCATTTGCCGACGAGCTGCTCGCCATCGCCATAGAGACTACAGTCAAAGGTCAGATTGCCTTTTCCTGTACCCGACCAAAGACGATACATCTTGGAGACTTACTCGGCCGTGTCCCAGTTCCTTGCACCTAGTTCGTAGGCACGGTCGAGGATTTTGAAACGCTCTTCGTCGCTGGCGACGGAGCCGTAACTCTCGTAGGATAAGCCCATCAGGCCGTAACCCAACTGTGCAACGAGCGGGCCATTCTTGCCGAGAGGGACGAGTTTGGTAGACATGTTGATGGGTGAGTATTTGAAACTGGAACAAAGTAGATTGTAGAGTGATGATTTGGTATTTTGATAGTCAGAATATCATGGGAGTGGCCTCCATACTTATAGATAGTTGGGGACTCTCCTCACGGATTGTCGTTCCGACCGATGGCCGTTCAAATGGACTTTGATATGCCGGCTTAAGTCCGTAAAACGACAATTGAACACCGTTTCATAGCGCTGAGCCGCGTCCCGGAGACGATCTGCTTCATCATATCGCGATCTGACGAAGCAAGTCCTGGCCAATCAGCGCGTCGAGTTTCCGAGCAAGCCAATTGAGGATGCAGCCACTAGACCTAAGAGTAAGCTTGGTTCCGAGACATGGGGGCCGCCCGGGTATTAGTCCCAACTCAATGATACCGCCCTCGTCACCCTCTCTCAGACCCTTCCCTCTCCCAACCTATCATCAATCCTCTTTTCCGAGCCCGCAAATCGATGGATTCGTCGCCGGCTCCTCCGGTGATGCCCAACAACATGGCCCGGCGCAAGGGACACGCCATCGCCGTGCCTGCGACCTTGGGCGTTCGTCACGCCGGGAGAGTCAAGGTGAAATCGGGCTGTCGGACCTGCAAGTGAGTCCGTGGAGCTGTTCGCATGTTAGGTAGATCGTTGAAAGCTCACCAATCACGGGCCTCAGGATCCGAAGGGTCAAATGCGACGAGGGCCGCCCCGCCTGCAACCGATGCATCTCGACGGGGCGAAGTTGCGATGGGTATGGCATTTGGGGTGGCGGAGGAAACCCTCATAGCCATGGACAGCACCTTGGGCTTAAGGGACCCCAAGCCTTTCCTCAGCCACCCCTGTCCTTTCCCGTCTTCACATCGAGTACCGACAGGGAGAAGGCCTACCTTGAATGGTTCAGATGGCGGACTGCCACCAAGTTACCCGGGAGTTACGACTCCAACTTCTGGAATCAGTTCTTATTCCAGGCAAGCGTGGCAGAACCAGCAGTCTTGCACGCCATTCTTGCTCTGAGTTCTGTTCACAAAGCAGGGGTAGACAAGGTCGAACGTCGACTGGAAGCCGACATTGTCCGAGGCCAACAAGAAACGTTCGCCTTGCAGCAATATACAAAGGCCATCCGCCACCTCCAGCCGCATTTCGGAACCAAAGACAAAGCGTCGATCCGGGTTGCTCTCACGGCCTGCCTTGTGTTTGTGTATCTGGAGCTGCTTCGCGACCATTTTGAGACAGCGCAGACTCATCTTCAGAACGGGCTTGAGATTTTGGGAGAGGCGCCATGGTTGTCGGGACCAAAAGATGGGGGTCTAGGTTTGGATGGTTGTCGGGGCTCGGCAGATGACTGGATCCTCGAAGCATTCTCCAGACTGCACCTCCAACTCGAACTCTTTCGATACAATTTCCAGCACTCGTGGCTTAATCTACAAATCGGTCAGCCACTGACTTCCATCTCAGAGTTTGATTCCTTCAAAGCTGCCTGGAAACTGTTGGAGCAACTGCTGCACGAAGTATTCAGACTGACCCATAAAAGCCGCCAGCAAGCATCATCCGAGACTGAATCCAGCCCATGCCCTCCCGAACTATACCAAGAGCAGCAAAAGGTTCAAACAAAACTTGCGCGATGGCTCCCAATGTTCGAAGCCTTCATGAAAAGCCCAAAGAGCAATGCCATCCCCGAGAGAAACAAGTGCTACCACCTGCTCAGAAAATTCCACATCATGGCAGGCATCATGGCCGCGGCGTGCTTGCAACCCCGGGACGAGTCGCTTTACGACTCCTATACTGATCAGTTTTGCCTTCTGATCAAGCAAGCGCCAAAGCTGTGGGCGCCCGGCTTGGCTTTGATCCCCGTTGAAAAGCTGTCAGGGAACTCCATGGATATGACCCGAACCATCATCGACGTGGGCTGGATTCCGCCACTTTTCTACACGGCCACCAGATGCCGTGTCCATCGTATTCGCATGCAAGCCATCAAGTTGCTCGAACTGTCCTCGCACAGGGAAGGGATATGGGATTCGAACATAGCGGCGTGCGTTGCGAGAAAGGTGATGGACCTTGAGGAACAAGACTTCTACAACGACTTTGACACGTCGGATGACTTTTTCGTCACCAGCTCCCCACGTCCGCAAGATCTTCTGTTGCCAAACTTACCAGAGATGAATAGACTACGCGAGCTTGAGGTGGTTTTGGAAGGTGCACCTATGGACAAAATTCAGTTGTTTTCAAGAGAGAAACGAGACGGTGTAGAAGGCAGGGTTTTGAAATCAGTGTATCATATATATTCGCAGAGCTGGATAGACCAGTGACCTAGCTAGTGTTGGAAAGCTTGGACTTTCAGGAGTATAACAGAGGCTCTGGACTCGAAGCAGACCTGAATGCCTCCATGGGATATTGCCAAGCTATGAAGGACTAGAGACGTCGCCCAAGTTGAACGAAGTGTTGGGGGCGACAGCCAAAGCGTCGTCCAAGGGCTCAATTTCCGTCATTTCAGTAGTCCCATTTTTCCTCCTTCGGTAATTGTGGCTTTGGTAGTTCGTATTTCTTGTCGCCTGTGATGAGGATTCCGAAACTGCCCTTGTCCCGCGCTGCGTGGATTCCGCCGACCCCGCAGGTTCTGTTGAAGCAATTCGCCATCCTTGGACAGGACTGTATCAGCCAGTCCATTCCGGCGGCTACGTTCTTGGCCGAAGTCACCGACCGTCCTC
The DNA here is from genome assembly GCA_024112705.1 of Microcera coccophila. NCBI lineage: Eukaryota > Fungi > Ascomycota > Sordariomycetes > Hypocreales > Nectriaceae > Microcera > Microcera coccophila. Next base: position 2,888 of record JAMYIC010002056.1, on the reverse strand, counting down.
CGTGTCCCTTGGCCCACACCACCGTGACAAAGCCCTGGACTTCAGCCTCGATCATCTTCTTCCACTCGTGTCCATGGTGCTCCAGCAATATCGGCCTGCTGTAGGCGTGGAGAAAGTCACGGGCCATCTGTGCTCCGGCAAAGTTCCCGTTGAGATGCATTTGGATTCCTACATAGCACTGCGGGTCCAGTGCGTTGTGTTCATCCACAACCTCCTGGGACGGCGGCGGTTTGTTGACTTTCTTGTTACCGGGTTCGAAAAAGTTGTCATATCTCTGATGAAAGGCACTGAGGATATTGTTCATAAAATCCTTAAAGCCACGTTTTTGTCTTTGATGGAGGGGCGCACCCTGCTCAACCTCGCTGACCGAGTCTGAGCCAGCAGCAGATTCGTTGCTCCGCTTCCTGTTTGGCTTCTTGACCTCTGGTGGTCTTGGGTCTTCAAGACCCCATTGCTTCCTCTTTTCTCGGTCGAAAAAGTCGCCCTGATGTATCTCGTCGTATGGTCTCCATTTGAGGATCGGCCAGTGAGTCCTGAACTTGACCTCGTCAGGTTGCACGTTCTGGAGTAAATCGAGAAGGGCATCAGGCTCGCCAGGACGTTTGGGCCATGGTGGATTGTACACAGCAACGGCCCCGATGGCGAACGTGACGATGAGGCCCAATCGCAGGCAGACCATGATGGCCAACCGGTAGGTGAATGATAAAGGTATACGGGCAAGAGCGTCGTAACTCTTGGGGTGGCGATCTGCCGCTTGTCTCTCAGGCTTTGGAGTAAGATGAAAAGGGAAATATCTGAGAGAAGAAGGATCGAAACCTGTCGAGTTTAAATATGGCGATGGCTGGGAGGAGATGTACTTCGGTGCTGTCAGGGTCAGCCCTCGAGAACGTTGTGTAAAATCTCTAGATCATGACACTGGTTTGAAAACTTACTTTTGGGAAGCTCCCTGCCTTGCGGGTCCAGAATTTACTCATACGAGAATGAAATGCTCTATCACTAAAGCGTCGAATCTTGGATGAATGGGAGAATGTGACGGAAGAGAAAATGACGGGAGAGAAGGGGCCGTCTCAGATGCAAGAAAACGAAGGTGCCCAACCGCCCTTCCCAGATAACGAAATAGCAACAATTACGGCCACGTGATAGAAGATATCTTCAGGCCACTCCAACACTCAGTATTAGTGATTCACCAGTTCTTTCCCCTTATTCTAAATCCTAGAAGACTTTCGTTACTGCGACTTGGTACCCTGTCCTACAAGCAGCCTTCGTAGGAACGATGAGTAATCAGCTCTATAGACGACCAGTTTGCACAGTGTAAGGTTCAGGGTGCATTGATGTGCGTAATTTTTTCCAGGAAATATTCCTCTTTTTGGATATCCCGTTCTCGGCTTTGTGACAAAGATGACCGACACTCACACCGCAACCCCCACGTTAGACACACCAGCTTATACGGCTGCTCGACGATGTGTGGTTGACTGCCCCCCCTGCTAGCAGGCCTCACAGAGTATTTCAGGGCTGTGTTTGGCGATTTTAGTACTAGATTGTAGTTTGGTGAGCAACTGCACACGTTTATTAATCATGGATACTCGCTCGGTCGGCGAGCTATGCTCCATGTAACATACGATGGTCACATTTCAGCCGCAAATTTCCTGCCGTATGAGGCAGGTCTTCGTATGAGAGCATTAGGGGCCTGGAGACTCGTATTTTTAAAAAAAATCGTTGGGTTTGTATATAAGGATTGCGGAAAACCGCGTTTGGGTCAATCATTCATCATCTTAACGAACCGTCTTCAAAGCAACCAACTACCATCTGATCATGTTATCCAAATCATTTTTGACCGTCTTCGGGCTATTTATAGCCACGTCTCCCAACGCCGTGTTCGCCCTGGACCCTAATTGCGCTCCCGGCGGAAACTTTGACCTCTCCTACTGGACCCTTCAACTCCCCGTCGGCAGCCCAGGGAGTCCGACCACCATTTCAAGCTCCAACCTTAAAGGCTGCGGCGGCTTTCAGAACCCTCAGTACTTCTTCACCAACGGCAAGGACGGCGCCTTGGTCATGAAGGTCCCCGGTTCGCCAGCCACCTCGCAGTGCGTGACGACCGCGCACAGCCAGCATTGTCGCACCGAGCTGCGAGAGCAGAACCCCAGCAGCTGGAGCCCCAAGAGCGCCAAGAACCGTCTCTTTACCGATTTGGTCGCGACCGGAAACAGTGGCGAGATTGTCGTTGGTCAGATCAAGATCGAGGACTCCATTTCCACTAAGCCGGTCGCGGAGTTGTACTATAACTCCAAAGGCGACTTGAACATGGGTGTTCAACAGTGCAGGACGAAAGACTGCACCCAGAAGAGGACTTATATCGACAACGTTCCCAAGGGCCAGAGATTCACTTATGAGATACACTACGAGAATAACAACTTGTCGATCAGCATCAATGGGAAGGCATTCAAGACTCTGAGCACCTACGACCTTGACGGCCCCGACAGCTACTTCAAGGTGGGCAACTACAATCAGGGCGATGGACCTACTGAAGTCCACGTCTTTCAAATCCAGGTCTCCCATTAGGATTCCCGACTCGCAAGCAGCCATTCTACCACAGGGCAGCCAAAACGACCCTAGTACGAAAGATCCTCCTCAGGATAGGTCTTCATCTGTCCTTGGGGGATGGGTTGACGAAAGAAGTAAAGCAGAGATTGGGGAGAAAAACGTTAAGGATATGTAGCGATTTATAGTGCCAATGAACCGCCTTAAAATCTTTTCTCTATTGAGCTTAGGATTTGTGATCCGGTCAATATCGCGCCTGGGGAGAGACAAAATCCGTGTTGGCCCTCTGGGGCAGCGAGAGACAGGTCTGTGAACATACCTGTCGTAAAGGTTTTTTTTTTTTTTTT
>JAMYIC010002055.1:0-10085 GCA_024112705.1 Microcera coccophila | reverse complement strand
TTTTTTTTTTTTTTGAAATTTAAAAAAAATAAGCATAATCATGTCATGAAATCGTTGATGCCGTCAAGTTTCATGATGGAAGTATTGAGGCAATGAAGTCTTGCCTAAGTCATCAAAACGTCTTGTCGTGAGAAGAACATTAGAATCACCAGCGCTGCTTGACACCGGTGACAATCAGAGCGACTATTGCGCCAAGCACAAATAGCCCGACGATGGACATGATGCGGTTAACAGTTCTCCACCATCGGGCGCTGTGGTAGACCGCCTCATCAACGGTGGGTGCATGGTCAGTCGATTTTTGTCGTAGGTCGAGGTTAGAGGTGCTGCGGCCATGTTCCATAGTCTCGAGATCAGAAGGACGCGTAAGAGGCATACATGAAGCTAGCATCCAAGCTATCGTTCAGAATTAGCAGTGACCTAAATAGGAGAGGCGTCTCGGTTGGTTCGGGTCAACTGAACTTACCAAAGGGAAATATGAATCCCACCACAAACAGAACAACTTGGCTGTTCCGCTTCCCAGTCAACTCGCTCCTTGCTGACCAGTCGGCCGCCGGCGGCTCCCAAATACTGTACCGCACCACTCGGCGATCACGCCCTAGATGTGGAGACCAAATGCTGGAAGTTTGTTGTTTTAAGGTGCGAACGACAGCCAAGACAGGATGGGTTGGAAGGGGAGTTATGTCCATGGATCCTGCGTTGGAGCCACGTCGGTCTGTTTGAGACAATGGTTCCTGCGGCCGTCGACGAGGGATGTGGATATTTCCTGAAGGACCGTCGTCGCTTGGAGAGCGGCTGAGGAAAGAGCTTGCTGCACGACCATCGCTGTATTGAGAGTACATGGAATCAGATGACGCCTGAGCAGCCAAGTATCGTCGCTCGCCACTGCCGTAGTAAAGTCTACATATGGTTAGCATCTGTGTTCCTTGTGTACCCACGATCTGCGTGAATGGGATGCCCTACTTTGCCCAGGTGGGTATTGATTTGGAACTGAAACTGTTGGCTCGAGAGCTAGCAGTTGATCTGAGACTGTGGTCGGACGCATAGCTCGATAAGAAGTTACCTAGGCGTCTTCGCGAGGAGCGGTGATGCAGCTCCTCGAGGTCGGCGAGGCCATCGCCATCTTCGTCTTGGTCCCTGATGAGGCGAATGTTATTTAAAGTTGGATCTCGAGATGAGCTTCGGATGTGAGCCGCCGTGGGTCGTTCTAGGGAACCATGTCGCGAGTGAGAACTTGAAACATGCCCTTCAAGTCCTGCCAAGGAACCTGCGATACTCAAGACGTGTCTGCTGTGGTTGCTGTGAAAGCCACTGCTGCGTCTATCGACGGCGTACGCAGGAGACAGCGGTCTAGATGCAGACTCGCTCCCCCCCTCGCTCTCGGAGAGAACAGTAGATAACTGGGAGCTCCAGCGGTACGGATTTGCGGTCATCCTGTGGGATCGGCCGTGAGAGTTATTGGAAAGGCTACCAAAAGAATCCTGCCAGCTCATGTTTCCGTGGTGTAGCAGAACGGGTGGCCCCACAAACAAAGCACGAGTTGCCTCATGGGTCAGTGCATTGGATAAGGAGGTTAGAGACCCTCTCCGCAGAGAATCGCGAGAACGTGTCCTGAGCATGCCGATGTTTTCAGAAGAGCTTCGCTTTATCGGGCGCAGTGGTGGAACGACTAGACTCTCACGAGAGAACTCATTTCTCAATCGGTTTTTGACAGCCACCAGGGAAGAAGCGGAGGAGGAAGCGGCACCATGATGAACGACATAGTTTGTATCGCTCTCGGAGGTTTGTGGACGTGTCTGATTGTATACAGACGGATCTGCCGACGAAGGTTCGCCATGTACTTGATAGTTGGAATGACTTGAAGACGGAGGCAAACTCCCCATTTCGGAAGCGTTTACAATGGAGCTCTCGCGGTATACTTTGTAGTTGGTCCTGTCGGAAAGAGTAGAGTCCGTTTGAGAGGAGAGGTTCGACTGAAAGGACGTTTTCGCAGTGATTGATGGCAAGTCAGACACAGAGACAAGGTTCGGCGGCGCGATATCAAGCAGGGCGGGTAGGGCGAGAACTGGTAATGAAGCTGCTGGAGGCGAGGGAGTTCGAGGTCGCCTCTGCTTGAGGTCTGGAGTTCTGCGTACCTTGCGCAGGCCGCCCGTCATGCGATAGTTCCAAGGCGAGGCTGAGGGACTATGGTTATCCAACGAAGCCGGTGAGTGGGATAGTTGGCTTCGTTCCGTGAGCGGAGTTAGGGGAGAGCTCGGACAGTCTTCGGTAAAGGCTGCTGAGGATAAACGACCGTAGGAACTGCTGCCTGTAGTATTGGATGGTCGGGGAGATCTGAACGAGCTGGTTTTGGATGAAGTAGGGTGTGCGTGAGGGAGCACGGAGAAGGTCTTGTCAGAGTGGACGTTGATAACTTTGCGACGTGAGGCCGGTCGGATGGGAGAGGACGGCTCCTCGGAGGAGTCTCGAGGCAAGTTCGCATAGAGATCGTCGGATTTCCATGAGCCGCGACTTGTGGCCGAAGACGGTCTCACAAAGTTCAAGGGTCGTTTCAAGCTGGGACCTGGAACCCGGGCCGTGGCCATAGTGGGGGATGAGAAGTCATGATGCAGGCTTGACCGAGGACTCGAGGGCACCGACGGGGAAGCGAATTTCGTAAAAGTCTCTCGATCGGTTTCGGTGCTCGCGTCTGCATATGAGACGACACGGGATGGAACGGAGCCATCGGAGCTCAGTCGGGGCGGGCTGTAAGGAACAAGTCGAATCTGGAGGCGGTTGTGCTGCGAGGTCGATTGTTCTTGAAGAGGCCGTCTCGGCGGAGAACAAGGCGGCGATGCCGACATGCTCTGCGCACTAAGCGGCGGTAGCCGAGCTGCCCATACCCCGATTAAGATGGGCAATTGAATGTCCCAGAGGTGAACTGAAAGAAGATGAAGAAATTCCCCAATCGGTAAGATTATTATAGATAATAATTATGCTTGATATCCCTCTGGAACGGGTCTCAGGCGCGGAATAGGAGTCGAGGTCGATTATTAAATGTCGGGACGATCAATTGACATTAACGAGGCCATTAATAGTTTGTGAAGAGGACGAAAGACGTAACAATCGTAGGAAAAGCGTAACGCATGAGAAAAACAGTGCCGACGAAAAGGGTTGACGATACGTGACGATGTTATCCTTGGCGGATGTCGGTCGAGATGGTCTAACAAGCCGAGGCAACAAGATAGGAGAATGGGGATTCCGTGGAAAGAAAGCAACCAAGACCAAATACGGAGGCGTAAAAAGAATGGGAAAACGAAGAGCAGGAGTAAGGTATCCTGGAAAGAGCGTGGATCGTATTAGTGCAAGTGAGTGACTTTGAGTGAGTGGACGTCCGAGCAAGGCCGAACTGGAAACGGGATGGAGAAGCGAAAGGGGAGAGAAAGAAGCAGCAGCCTGACGGCGGCAATGTTGAAGACCAGATGCCAGTATTTGGAGATTGACTGGAGAGAAGCGAAGGAGGAGCAAAACCAGCGGCCAAGTCGCTGGTCAGGAGTCGAGAAAAGGGATCCAAGGTTCGCTAAAGGTCGCATTAGACCCCGTCTCTCGCCGTCTGGCCCGCTGAGTCCGTCGGGCTTCAGACGGGAATCAGTGGGTGGTTGAAGCCGTCATTGGACCGTGGCGAGCGGGTGTCGAACCAGACGAGACGGCGGCGAACCAGTGTCGAAGCGCCATTGAAGCTATTCTGCAGCTAGCGGAACACAGTATGATTACCTGGGCTGCAGCAGGGGTTCTCCTGCAGTAGGAGGAGCCTCACCTCCTGTCCAAGTGTCAGCCGCGCCGAAACCCCATGGCGAAGTACCCAGGCGCTGGAAGAAAAACACCACACACCTTTGGTGGGTGAGTGGTGGAAAGTGTCTGGTGTTTTTCTTGGGCGCCGGGGTACTCAAGGTCAAAGCTGCTCACCGACACTGTGGCCCACGCTACCCCTTCCCGGACCAGGGGGCCATGATTTGTGAGATGTGGGACACTAAAAGGAAGGTACCCAGGTCAAGGTGACCGAGGTACCCAAGATAAGGTACATGGAGGTAGAGGTGTTGCCATTTCACTTCAACTTCCACTAAGGCTCCCCTGATGGAGTCAACCGGTAAGAAGCACACTCTGGCCCGACCTCCTGTTTGGCTCTGCAACAGGAAAAAGAAAGAAAAAAAGGAGTCTTCTGCTTAGACAGCTTTGGCGCCTTTCGAAACGTCGAATGGGCAGTTCGGGTTGTCAAACGGGACCACATCGGCCACTAGCTATCCGCGAGAACGCGCGCTAACGGCTCGTACTCCAACGTCGAGCTGGGGGAGAAGGGATGAACTATGATGGACCTTTGTAACGCGTCTAGTTCGCGTTTTCGTGAGTGGGACAAACTTGGTCAACCCAAACAATCATCCCAGTGCTCCCTTGAGATGGATCTGGGCAACTAGATGTCTGCGGTTCTTTTGTCTGCTCAAGCTTGGTTTCTCGCCATTGCATGAATCGTACTCGAGTCATCCATTTGATAGCAGAACCGGAACTGATCTGAGACGGACCATTTCCGTACTAATGCAGGTCCTCGAGGCGGCCCTTGGTCTGCGCTAGAGCTCCGTCGGACTGTCGCTGAAAATTGTAAAATTATCCAGATTCTGCACAGTAAGATTGCATTGCTACGTGTCACGGTACAAAGGCGTGCACTGCCGCAATTTATGACACAAAGGACATTGATTGGATGCCTACGGCGTGCAAGATACCTTGCCTTGGACAAGACCCACCAATATGCATACGCCAATATGCAATTGGGAAATGAACGTTGCACTCCTACCTTCTTGATGGAATAATGAATGAATGAATGAATGACGAAGCCCATGAGCAAGAACACTATCAACGAACTGCGAGCGCTGCATAGCCGTGGCTGGTGATGCCTTCGCAGCTTGCGTCTCTGTTTTTACGACACTTGGCGACGCGGTCTGCCTCACTGACCTCGTTTGCGTCTTTTTGTTTCCCATTGTCTTTGATTTCACCCCCTCCACTCTAATCGATTCTCTCCCTCTACTTCCCTCCTCTTCCCTTCTTCTATCGCATCTGGCCATTGTCTCTCCAGTCTCCCCATCTTCCGCTTTAACAATGTCGGCAGGGTTTTCCACGCTCCAAGCTGTTGGCCTACTGGTGAGTGGACCTTTCCAACTATCTCCATCCATGATTCATTTCTTGGGCCACTCTCTCGTGCATATGATGCGGACTCTTGCACAATCCTGCTTTACTGAAACCCGGACTGAAAGGTCGTCTATTGTCTTGTCTATGTCATTCCGCTCTACTTCTCAGCCGCCACCAGGCCATCACCGACCCGCTCGAGAGATGCTCCCGAAGCCATCCGCGCGCGTATCCGTGTCGTCTCTGCCTCGACGGCTCTCTGCTCGCTGGTCACGCTGGCTCTTCTGTCATACCATGCCCCGGTTGCCACGCCACACCCCTGGCATGCCATGGGATACTGGCCGCCTGGTCTTGGCCATGTTTCCCGCGCCCTGTGGCTGACAGCCCTGCTCTTTGCTGGACCACTCTACGAGTCTCTCATTATTGATGGCGCCTGGCAGCAATGGCTGCATTTCGAGCCGCTCAAGGACTTGTGGTCTGACTGGGCCACGTGGAGAAATCTGGTCGCGGTATGTTTTATCTTCTATGTTTCTGCCTCTGCTGCTGCTGCTGCTACTCCCCCATCTTTTGATCATAACCACTCCCTGTAATATCGTCCTTTGCTAGTGTGGTAGTTGGCGCCACTCATCTGCTTGCTTCTGGCCATAAATTACCACCCCGAAATCATTTTCACGATAGGTTGATACTGTCTTTTCGATTAACTGAATACTGATTGTGACAAGGGTCCTGTTACTGAAGAGTGTCTCTTCCGCTCCGCTGGCGTTCCACTGCTACTCAGTGCTGGGACCAGTCTGACCGGGACTATTTTCCTGTCTCCTCTAATCTTCGGCCTCGCCCATGTGCACCATTTTTATGAGTTTCGTATCACTCATCCTCAAACTCCTCTCGCCGTTGCCATCGCGCGGTCTATCCTGCAGCTTTCATATACTTCTCTTTTTGGCGCCTATGCTACCTTCCTGTTTATGAGAACCGGCAGCTTGCTTGCCGTTGTCTTGGTCCATACTTTTTGTAACTGCATGGGTCTACCTCGATTCTGGGGCTCCGTTGACCCTTACTGGTTAACAGAACGACAGCGGACTAACTCGTCTGCTTTGACGCCGTGGACGGGTATCTACTACCTGCTTCTTGTTGGTGGCCTTGTGGCTTGGTGGCGAAACTTGTATTCCTTGACAAAATCTGATATGGCCCTGGTTACTTTCTAGAAAGGTTACAAGTCGTTGGTAGAAGGCATTTCACAAGATAGGTTATAACCTCCTGGATATGACCACGCCCCCCTCACCAACGTGTCCGGGTCGGATATCCAGTTTTGAGGATACTAAAAGCCTTGATCGTGACTCTTCCAGTTCCCGTAGTCTCGCCTGTGAGCTCCCGCATTCGTAGGCTGGGGTCGTTGTGAAAACGGTGTTAGGAGCGAGATCATGAGAGCGGCCTTCCCTGCCTCTTTTTTCTTGTTTTCTTTTAAGGTGAGCCGAAGATGACATCGTTCTGGAGGTTGGGCAACGACCCTGGCATGGCGAAGTCCTCCCCATCTCTTGTTCTCCGGCGGTACCGAAGGGATCCTTGATGGATGAGATCACTCCCCCCAATAGTTTCTTTACGTGCCTCCTCCCGAAGATCCCGCCCTACGTCCTTGCCTTTGGACCGGCCAATCGAAACTGCTCCGTCCGCCACAGCATCGTCTGGTCCTCTGGTGTTCTTCTTCCTTGGCCAAAGACTCGGAAGGGCAATCTCTTGGAAGCGTGGCTCTACTGCTCGCTCGTCAAACCAGCGATGAAGGCGAGCCTCCACCAATTGAGCAATTTTGGGAACATCTTGAAGTCGTGAACGGCTTCCCAGCAAGCTTCGGATAGAGAAATCCAGACGGTAGTCGTCCAGAAAGTTAAACGTCATCATCGTGGGTGTAGACTGCGAAGGGTTGCTCGGAATGAAGGAAATTGACAGCGTTCCACTGAATCTCACCACCGACACTGCAAGGGCGACGGGCAGCACCGCTGATAGCTTTTTCGGATAGTTCAGCAGGAGCTTCGTTTCGACTGCGAGGGTCAGCATGTCGCTTAAATCGACATCCATCCGCGCTTGTAGACGAGTGCCATCCCTCGCCGCCTTCGCAGGGTCGAAGTTCTTCCCATTGCCTAAACTAAGCCCATCTTCATCGACAGGGATCACTCGGCAATTGCTGAAGATGGGAAAATCTTCACCTAGACTTAATTCCGTAACTCGGATCTCGTCAACAAAGTCTGGCCTTGAGTTCCCGTTCAAGGCCTTTGTAAGGGAGCTGAGGATTGCATCGTCATGCTGCGCGTCACTGCGAAATTGCGCGATGGTTTGGCCGACCAAGACGTTAAACCAGTCGAGGCTTTCTGGCTGATGGCTGTCCACGTTATAATATGTTTTGCTGAGGATGGATCCGATAGTCAAAACAGGAGGATTTCTTAGGACGCTTGACTTTTTTCGATTCAAAGATTGACCCTGTCGGTTGCCAGACGTCCTCAGACTCAAGAGAGATTGCTTATGCGCCAACGTTCTGGACCTGCGTTCGGTAGCCCTCAGCGAAGCGATCGCGTCAGGCGACGGAGGGTCCCCAAAGATGAAGAATTTTATGAAAGCTGCCAGGACCAGAACGACCGAAAGCTGTCCAACAATGAGTCCCTGCGTGAAGGAAAGTCTACCAGATGCCGGCAAGTCAGGAGAGTGCCTTGAAAACGACGTACGTGACAACCACTTACGTTGGCTCAGAGGTTGGAGGGCAAGTATCAGACGCCATTCTCGGTACAGGCCATCAGGATCCTACCAATTGACGCCTGCTCTCGTTTCGTTGCAAAGTTCTCTGGGCTAGATATCTTCGAGGTTTGCGCAGTCCTGATGATTCGTAGTCGCACTAAATTTCAAGGTACCTTCAGCGAGGCCTATTATCATCTAACCATTAATATGCATGCGGCGGGGTGGGCATGTGGTTATCGGGATCAGCGATCGCACCTCAACCGCCACATGGGTGGGTAACGCTGAGACCTCTTGGGGCTTCCGACTAGCCAAAACCCAAACCCTTGCAATCCCAATATTCTCCGTCCTTGGCACGGGTTTTACTGTCTCTCCTCTCCTATTGTAATGAGATAGCGCCTCTTGGAGCCTCGAGGCACGCTGCCCATTATGGACGTCTCCCAGGCCATCGCAGGCTACATCAACAAGATAGTGGCGCCGAGCGATGCATCGTCTGCCAAGATGAAGACACTACTGCTGGACCGAGAGACTGTGGGCATCGTATCAAGTGCTGTAACACAGTCTTCTCTCCTCAATCATGAGGTGTATCTCATCGATCGGCTGGACAATGTTAGGCGCGAGAAGATGCGTCACCTTCGTTGCCTATGTTTTGTCCGACCGTCGCCGGAATCTATTCAACTGCTCATAGACGAGTTACGCGACCCTAAGTATGGAGAATATTATCTCTACTTTACCAACGTTGCAAAGAAGTCGTCTCTGGAACGCTTGGCTGAGGCCGATGACCATGAGGTGGTCAAGCTTGTGCAGGAGCACTTTGCGGATTACACTGTCATCAACCCAGACCTTTTCTCGTTCGGCTTTATTCTCCCGCAACAGCGCATTTGGGCCGGCGGTCCAGACGCATGGAATCCCGACTCACTGCAGCGCTGTGCCGAGGGTCTCATAGCCGTGTTGTTGTCTTTGAAGAAGAAGCCTCTCATTCGGTACGAAAAGAACAGCTTCTTGGCCAAAAAGTTGGCGACTGAAGTCCGTTACCTCATGACCCAGGAGGAACAGCTGTTTGACTTCCGAAAAGTCGACACCCCTCCAATTTTGCTCGTTTTGGATCGTCGAGAAGACCCGATCACACCGCTTTTGGCACAGTGGACTTACCAGGCAATGGTTCATCACTTATTGGGTATTCAGAACGGCCGTGTTGACCTTGGCGACGTCTCTGATGTCAGCCCGGAACTAAAGGAAGTCGTTCTTTCTCAGGATCAGGACCCCTTCTTCAAAAAAAACATGTATCTGAATTTCGGCGACCTAGGTGGCAGCATCAAGGATTACGTGGGCCAGTATCAATCGAAGACACAGAACAATGCCAACATCGAGTCAATATCTGACATGAAACGATTCATCGAAGAATACCCTGAATTCCGAAAGCTCTCCGGTAACGTGAGCAAGCATGTCACCCTGGTCTCAGAACTCAGTCGGCGAGTTGGCGCTGAAAACTTACTCGAGGTTAGCGAGCTCGAGCAGAGTCTTGCTTGCAATGACAATCACAACCAAGACTTGAAGGTAATTCCCTTTCCTTAGCTCTGAGGATGAAAGTTAACTCGCTTCGAGAACCTACAACGGCTCATTCAGTCCCCATCCGTTACTGCAAGTAGCAAAGTCGGACTCGTAGCCTTATACGCACTCCGATATCAGAAGCACCCATCAAATGCTACCCCTATGTTAACGGACCTCCTCGTAGCTGCGGGAGGTGTCGCGCCTCGCCAGGCTGAGCTTGTTGGTAAAGTCTTGGTCTACCACGACTCTCTTCAGTCATCCCAATCACAAGGCGGGATCGCAGATATATTTGATTCCGCCGGGATCTTTGCCGGTGCTTCAAAGGGGTTTAAAGGCTTAAAGGGTGTTGAGAATGTATACACACAACACAGCACTCTTCTTGAGACCACCTTGCAGAATCTAATCAAAGGTCGCTTGAGAGAGCAGCAATATCCATTTGTGGAGGGTGGAGGTTCGACAAAAGACAAGCCTCAAGATGTCATCGTGTTTATCGTCGGCGGTGCCACGTACGAGGAGGCCAAGATGATTGCAGCCCTTAATGCAACAACCCTGGGCGTAAGAGTCGTGCTTGGGGGCACAACGATTCATAATGCGTCAACGTTTCTAGAAGAAGTTGATGATACAGTTACATCATGGCCTGAGGTACGAGGGAGAAGATGAGCAAA